>PVIC010023479.1:7211-26853 GCA_004025085.1 Thryonomys swinderianus | reverse complement strand
AAAAAAAAAAAAAAAAAAAAAAAAAAAAAAAAACAAAAGTGTAACTATTGCATAGTGAAAATCCTGAGGAAGAAGATTTAAATAAGTCAGATTAAGTAATAAGTACTTAAGTTACATGAATTACACATTGTAATGGGCTCCAGTGTGATGTTCTAGCACAGGCATACAGCACAAACACCTACCCACACTGCATCCTTCCCTCTGTCCTGCCTCACTTAGGTTCCCTTCACCCCCTCCACATAATTCACCAATTTTCTCAGTAATACTATAGCTAACAGATGATGTCATTTCCAGAGAAGCTGTGGCACTTGAATGAAGGACTTTCTTTTAATTTTTACAAGGAATTTAATGGTTTCCAATGTTCTTGGCCTTCTAGAACCCAAAGAAACAGAAAGCTAATAGCAAAATACTTACACTATCAAGAGGTTCACTAATGAATGGACATTATTTTCAGGGAACTCTCAGCTTTGATTTCTTGGCAAAATGTCTGAAAAAGATCAAAAGATCACAGGTTCAGAAAGGAAGTTATATAGCCTTAATTTTTAAGTGAGTTATATAAGGGTTTTTCCCATGCACTTTAGCTATTTCTTCAAGATAAAATCCTCATTATTTAGAATGTTTGACGAGTCACATCAATGACATCCCCTCTTATTTCTTTCATCCCTTCATATAGTCCACAAGAGATCCGGAAAAGCAAATAGCTCCCATGAAAACTGCCCCCAGGCAAAATTACAGAGAGAATGAGTCTTCTCTTTCTCTTTCACTTACTTACTAAGATTCTATATTCCCTCACACCATCTTTAAGACCCAACGAAAGATGTGCTATTGATTACATTTCAGTTCCCCAGGCATGCCAGGAAAAAGTTCAAATCCTGGCACACTCTCCAACTCTACCTCCTTCATATATACCTTTTGGAATCATAGAAGCAAAATAGGTAGATTGTGAGGATCGTGGAGATGTAGAGCTTTGTAAAGAATGAAATGTTAGAACACCTGCGTTCATCCACAGAGACTATGAAGGGAAGGTCTGTGAGTTGATAGTATGAACGAGTAGCAGCACAGTTACAGCTCAATTTAATGAGTCTCTCCATATGGGCAGAAGAAGAAGTGAAACACAAAATTTGTCTTGAAAAGCAAGATATTCAACTGAAAATGGTAGTCATGAAAGCAAGAAGTAACACAGCCTAGAGTACTGATGATGAATATTTGATGGACAAGCACCCAAACTGCGAACCAAAGCACGCTTATTCATTGCAAAGTGCCAGCACTGCAATTAAACCTGAATACTGAAATTTTGCTCTAGAAAAAACAATTCACAGATTAACATCTTTTGTCTTAAAAGACAAACAAATCACATGTGTGCCACAGGTTCGCCATCACTGAGAGGTTAACAGCACAAGCTACAGTGTCACAAAGACTGGGTCTCATGAATCTCCATCTTACCATGTGACATGAACTAAGTTAAAAGAATCCTGCATACTTATATTTCCTCATTTATAAAGTCGAGATAATATTTATTTACCTCATAGGACTATCATGAGATTTGGGAAAGTAAATGGTTAACAAAAACCTAGCACTCAATAAATGGGAATTACACCACTTCCTAGTAGTGATCTAGGATGAGCCACTTACAAGGGGTGCCGCTGTTTCCTTACATGTAAATAGGAATAAATAATAATTACTCTTCCTCTCATAAGATTTTTGTAAGTCACAAATAAGGAAATCAATGGGAAATGGCTTTTTAAAACCAAACAGAGTAAACAAATTAAAGGGCAATTTTCAATAACTGAAATTGATAATCTGAAAATACAAGCTATTTAAATAAATGTCAGGACACAATTGGCTTTGTATCCTTATTCCTTGCTCCACAAATTAGGTGCAATCTGTCACCAAACCTAGTCATGAAATCTATCCTAATTAGGTCTCGTTGCTGGTCCCAATCAGCCTCCATCTATAAGCTCAGTATTAGAATAACAGTTTATTGAACCCGGTCTTGGCATAGGTGAAACATTCTTACAGATTTTGGAGCCTATATCTGAGGATTTTGACCTTGACATTTTCATCTTTCACACTGCTTAGCTAATTTAAATCAATTAAACTTATACAATTTGATTGTATTTCCAGCGGCACTTACAACCTGATTCTGCCTGCCTGCCACTCCTCAAACAGTTCCAATCTCCTCAAATGCTGAAAAGCTGGTCCCTTTGGGGGAACTAGGATTCATACATGAACTCAATATGTGAAAGTTGTCGTATGATCTGGCAACCTTTAGAATAAAGTGCTACTTATTCAGAACTATGTAAATATTCCTAGATACGGCACATGATTGTGGGAGATATATGACGTATCCCCAGTGTATGTGTAAACAGATGGTGGGATCATGCTGTTCTGATTAGTATAAAAAAATTGAAATTACAGTCAAGGATCCATATGTAACACCTTTCCATGGGCTGCATAGTTTGTTGGCCTGTTGCTGAGGCTGACACCAAAGAGAGAAGTTCCAATAGTATATCTTCAGGGTGACTGGAAAAGTAGCCCCTTTTCCTTAAATTTGTTTACACCAAGCAACAGAAAGTTTGAGGTGGATGCAATTAACATAGTTCATAGTAGATAATGGACAATCAATATATGATTAAATAATGAATATTTACTCAGTTTTGGAGCTCACATCTACATAAAATTTTTAAAGGATAATTTCAGTTTGTATCTAATAAATCACATTATTGTTCACAATTGTTTAAATAACAAACGCCTTGGAAAATTATTGATCTTGAACAAGAGAGATTGAGATGCTCTCAGAGTCTTGGGCTTTATCAATAAATCAAAACACAATTCGCAATTCTAAAAGAAGAATTATGGTAATTGAAAAATGATGGATGAGATTTGGGCCAGATAATATAGCTCTATTTTCCAAGAGGAAAAAGCAAGTCATGAGAAATTCCACTTTCTCCTCAGTTAACCATGATGTTATTTTGAAAGTGTGTGCAGTAACACATCTATGTGGGGGAGACTGAGAGGCCTCAAAACTCGTTCTAAAAAAACAACTTTCTTTATTTTTAAAATTTTAGTAAAGCAGAAAATAGGAGGTCCCATTTGAGTTGTTCCCTTTAGATTAATCCCAAACTCATTTCTGTCCTCAGGCAAAGTGACAACACTATGTAACAGAACCTCTGGATGGTGGGGGGGGGGGGTGTGAGCCGAGGGCAGGAGTCTTACCAGAGACCACAATTTGCCTTTTGGCTCCTTTCATGTTTGTTTCTAAACCATGCCTGCTATTTTTACCCAGCTATCTACCTTTCATTTACCTTTTCCTTCCTCTCTGATGCAACTGTTGCACTGAACACTGAGACGATGCAGTTTAACACATATACTGAGCTATGAGCTTCTCTTACAGTAGATTCAGTACAAGTCAAAACTCTTAATAGTGCAGGTTTCAGCCATGGTTATATGTTTTCCTATTCTTATCATTACTTCTTTTAAAAAATAAACTACATTTCTGCAATAAATCTTGGTGCATAAAGACATCACTGGTGAGATGGTCTTTAAAATAAAGAAAATATGGCCATTGGGGGAAAAAAAACTTTTTAACAAAACCCAAAACAACATATATAAAAGTATTTGAAAACCACCAGAGTGAATTTAAATAATAATTATCAGTTTCTGCTTAAGTTTGAAACTGAATTTAACAGAAACATCTATGTACAGAGAGTTAAATTATACAAGATTATCTACTAGTTTTTCTGTGAATCACATTTTAGAGAGGTAACTCTAGAGATGCTCTCCTCCAACCCTCTGGAGTTTCAAATAAGAAAACTGAGGTCCAAAAGGACTTACCAAAATGACACGGCTAGTGGTTGACTTAGCGAGGTTTAAAGAGCCTGCTATCACCATTCCAAGTTTCCACTGATTAGTTTAACTTGTAAATCTACAACCCTATTGTTATGGAAATAAACATTAAGTTTTAAATCTATACTCAAACTCAACCATTCCTTTTGATATTTCTTGAAGGAATAAGAAATGGCGTATCAGGTAAGAATCTTTGCTGTGGTAAAATAACCATGATAATAAATTTTCATGACTGTATTTCTTAAGACTCTGCAGATGGCCCCATGGAAGAATAAGAAATGCTAGATTATATATTCTTATGCCAAATATGTATTTGGACTTGAGAAAATGAACTTCAGCTGAGTTGTATCAATAACATCAATTATCTTTAGGTTTCCAACAGGAGATTTTAATGTACTAAAAGAAAACAGATTGTCCAAATATCTTTTCCAGCACAAAACAAATTAAAGATATTTATATAGTTATATCAAATTCTCGTGCTTGAAGTGGTCATCACCTCTCAACTATAAGAATAAACTAGTAGATAGCATAAATTTAAAACGTACTTAGTAAACTTCAAATTTTCTCCTCAAATGGAATAGTTTTCAAAAGAAAGAATTGAGTGTCATTGTTTCACAGCTATTCCAATCCGGTGCTGCTCAGGACCCTTCAATTAGCTAACTGACACATGAGCAATTTGCTAGGAAGCAGAGGATAAAATGAGATTTCTGTGTCAAACAATGAAGAAATTCTGCATTGAGTTATGTTTTAATGGTCAATACTTGAATTTTCAGAGTAAAATTAAGCTATACATCATAAAAACAGCTCTGAAACACTTCCTAAAATAGCTTAGGGCTCTGTGATTATACCAACATGTAACTGAGTAACACAGATCTAGAAATAATGGAAATGCACATTTTAATTGCACTCAGAATAATAGTCTCTTCTAAATTAGCAGTATGGAGAGATTCTGAATGGTCAAAAAAGCAAATCAGAGAGAAGGAAAGAGAAAGACAGAGAGGAAGAAAGAGAGAAAGCAAGCCAGAGCAATATTGAAGCACAGGTTACAAGTCCACTAAAATGCCTTCTCAGTACCATGTGATTCTCTTCTTTTTGACAAGAAACATCCTACCCTATACTTGATTAATTTAGACCTAGTAGAAAGGAGTAGTGAATTGCATACATTAGAGGCTTTCTAAAGTTGTTAAGGCAATCTTTCTCATAATGCAGCAAATTTTTTAAAATTTAGAAAAATGTACACCAGTCCAAATGTATCTGCAAGGTCAAAACAAAATCCAGGAGATATAAAATATGTATTTCATTCTAAAATGTGAATACATTCTGACAAGTAACCGGATCCTTTTTTCTTTAACCCCTCATGATGGGGAGAATGTGAATAATCCATTGGGAAATCTGCAGCCTTAATAGTTTTTTTTTTTTAAATCAGAGGTAACACCTCCAGAAAGGATGAAATTTCCCCAGTTCTGAAGTCCCCAAGCTCCTATTAGCAATCCTTCAGCCACAGCTCAGTGCAAAGCCCTGCCTAATGTGAGGGAGCACACGGATATGATGAGCAGTTACTATCTCTGCCACAGTCCCTTCCTAGCATTTTCACCATGACCAAGCCATTTGGCCTTTCTGTGTGGTAGCTCCCTCTATGGGGAATAAGCGTACAGAAGTACAGGGAGTTGATGTGAAGGGTTAATAAAAGGCATGTCGTTCTCATTTCCTTGTCCCCTCACATATTAGTGAAAGAACAGATACATGATGCTCTGAAAGCAGGCTTCGGTGCCAAGAGGGTGTCATGCTTGTTTCCAGGAACTGGCTAAATTGACACGGTGCTGGACTCAGTAAGGCCATGTTAATGAGGCTGTACAGCCAGACAGGGAGGCAAGCCGCAGCAAGATGGGCAGATGGGAATTCACAGTGCTTATTCTCTGTGAGAAAATCTGATGGTAGAAAATCTGCTGAAAAAAAAAACCAAGAGTTTGAGCATCAGATAAATCTGGACCTGAATCCTGACTTTATCACTTGGAGATGTGAGACCTTGATTAGTCCATTATAGCACATTTCTGAGAAACTTAGCTGCATTTCATTTGAAGAGCATCAGGCCAGCATGAATAAGAGGTTATTATTTCTTTAGGATAGAGATAGAAAAAAGCTTGAGCAGAGGCAAAGCAGTACACTGTTGATGTTTTAGTCTAGTGTTAATGATCCAATACTGAAATACTATCATCCAAAGGTACGGTAGCTTACTCAAGGTGACTATAACTGGAAATACCAAAAAAGTACCTTTGGTCATCCACAGAGTCAAACTCAGAATTGAAGAATAAACACAAAGTCCAAATTTATATCACTGTACTCATGATGAAGTTGAAGTTTTAGGATTACATGAAGGAAACTTGAAAGAAGACCTGCTCAGAAATGTGAGGAAGCACTGGCAAAATTGCTGAGCACTAAGCTTCTCAGCTATTGACTCAGGACAAGAACCATCTAGAAGGGTAGCCATGTGGAGGTATTAATAAGTCATTCCCTTGTCTTCAAGGTTTCTCCTTTTTTTTTGAGACAGGGTCTCGCTTTGTTGTTCAGGCTGGCCCTGAGATCACTATGTAGCTCAGGCAAGCCTCGAACTCAGCAATCCTCCTGCCTCTGCCTCCCAAGTGCTGGGATGACAGGCGTGAGCCATCACACCTGGTGCTCCTTTCTTTTCTAACCCTAAAAATACCTTGTACACTCACTGTCCTCTCCTCTCCAGTTGGCTTTTATCTACTTCTCTATCACTCATCTTCTTTAGTGAAGCAACATTTCCCAATACAGCTAACAATAAGTTGCTAAGATAGCCAAATATGGTTCTTGAAAGCCACAGAGAAAGATGGTTCTACCAGCAAGAAAATAATGTTAAATTACAAGTAATGCTGCCTATCTCTAAAAAATTATTAATGTAAGGTAATAGTTTTAGGTATGAATAGAGACAATTAGCGATCACCATTTGTATGAGTAGACAAAAAAAATGATCCCTATCTCTATCTAAGAGCTGCCAAGTTCACATATTTGAAATAACTCCTATTTCATTTGTATCTTAGAATTTTAGCAATATGAGTAACCACAAAAATTTGTGAATACAATTCTCTCTTGCATGCACTGTCTCTTTTTCTCTCTTTAGTACATTTGCAATCCACAATAACTGCATTCATCTTTGAAAAATGGTACATTTACATATTTCATTTTAATTATTTTCCCCCCTTCCCCATTTTCTATCATCCCTCTTTCATTTTCCTCTTTATTTCTATTTTGGATTTCTCATATAAAAGAAACCATGGAATATTTAACCTGTGTTTCATTTATTTCACTTAGCATTACAGTCTCAAAATCCACCCATTTTCCTACAAACAAGTAAAATACATCCTTCTTTATGTCCAAATTAATATGTGTGTATATACATATATCCCATTTTCACTATCCTTTCATCTGTCAATAGACATATAGGCTGCTTCCAAAATTTAGCTATTATAAATTGTGCTACTATAAATGTGGCTACCCATATATTCCTGTGATGTAAGACCTTTAAATCTTTCCGGAAAATACCCAATACAGCTTGGTCAAGTGGAATTTCTCATTTAGTTTTTTTTAAGAAATCACCATATCAATTTGTGTAAGACACTTAGAATTGATGCTTGTGGTATCCTATCTACCTTCACACTCACAGTGCAATGCACTTTCTACTAGGCCACAATGTCTCATCCATATTTTAGTCTAGAAAGCAATGGCTCAAATTAGATAAGAAGGATTTCTTATGGTTTTATTTTTAATTTCACAATGATTAAAGATGAAATTTGTTATAAACTGGCTACAGCAACCCCTCAGAAGAATCACTAATTCTTATCAGTATGTTGTTGAATTATTATGAGTCTTTCTGGAAACGTATTTTAGGGAGAAAAAGCCAATTCAATGTCTCAATTTAATGGAGTATTACTCTGCCACAAAGAACGACAAGTTTGAGTCATTTATACTCAAAGGGAAACACCTTGAGGACACACTAATAAGTAAAATAAATAGACCACAGACATGTAAATACCATATCTTTTCTCTGGCATGAGAACCTGTAGAAACAAATGAGTTCTAGAATGTATGATAAATTTTGTGAAATGGGAAATATTCAAAGGGAAAGTGGTAGGGGAAAGTAATGAGGGGAAAGGATAATTTTTTTTAAGAAAGCATATATATAGGGGATGGGAGGTTGTAGGGTGGGTAGAGATATGGGTAAAAATGAGAATTAACTCGTGTCATATACTGGAACAAATTCCCCAATGTTGAGTGTGATTGTTACCTGTGTATAAAATGTACCAATAAAGAATTCAATAAAAAAGAAATTGGATTAACACGAAGTGATTTTTTAGAAAGTAACTCTTCGCTAAAGTTCCCATTTTTGCTTACAGCGGATAAATACACTAAAGTTCACAAAGTATATCTGTAGATATATGGAAATGGAAAAGCCTATTGGGAGGGACGTGGGGGGGTGTTTTTGTGTGTGTGGTTATATGTTCATTGCTTAACATAAAAGACATAAGTTGTTTTCCAACAACTTATGAATATATGATGACATAATAATTTTCACTATGCCATTTCAGAGAACGATTTTCTAAACAATAACTCAGCAATATAGCACATGGATTCAACACAAGGAAGACTTATGCCTTCTAGAAAATTTTAAACAATAACTCAGAAATTTGTTTCCACCCAGGATTCCGTACTTTCTGACAAGGTGGGTAGAAAGAGGCTGCCCTTTCCTCTCCCTGAACAGTCCCCCACTTCTCTATCCAGATACCCATTCGGTTCCATCTTTCCACTGACCCTTAATTCTCTGCTGGCTCTTTTTATTTCTCCAAAATATCAAGTGATAATGACTCTGCTATTTTTTTCTAGATGCATTGTATTTCTTAGAAGACTTCAGAAGACATAAAAGTCATCTGGGAAACAAACAGACGTATCTGTTCTTAAAGGTGGAAGTAATATAACTTGCAGAAGATTTTCTATACTTGATCCATTTTATCCTAGTATCAGGACAAGGAGCAGAATTTTACATGGACCAAGGATTGAAAAATACACATAGTCTTCTGTCAAATTATTTGTAAGAGTTAACTTTCTTTTCTAAAAGGCCAGTTCTGTTTTTGTTTTTGGAAAGGTTTGATGTTACAGTGAATGGCACTTTGGCTTGCTTATCTATCACCTCTTCAAATTTACCTAGGAAAAATAAATTGGCAGACAGATTAATGTAACTAGAGAAAAACAAATCAAGACCACAATCCATATGTAAATTGGATTAACTCTAGTTTCTATTAAGAGTAGTTAAACAGTTCTATTCCTACTTTTTTTTTTTTTTTTTTGAGACAGGGTCTCACTTTGTTGTTCAGGCTGGCCCTGAGTTTACTATGTAGCCCAGGCAAGCCTGGAACTCAGCAATCCTCCTGCCTCTGCTTCCCGAGTGCTGGGATTACAGATGTGAGCCACCATGCCCAGCACTGTGGTGTGTGGTACTGATTGCTGGTGGGCATGAGTCACCATGCCCAGTATTGTTGTATGTAGTTACCAGGGATTGAACCAGGGTCCTTGCACTTGCTAGGCAGGTGCTGGAACCACTGAACTAAATCTCTGGTCCCCTACTTAAAATTTAGAAGGAAGATATACTGCTTACATGAAAACCAATGAGAATTTCTATAATGATGCTTTAAATGTAGTGTCTAAAAAGTGGCTTGAACCTGTCCTATCCTAAGGACAGCAACAATCAACTCAGATCCCACCATTTGTGTGCTAGGTGAGACCCTATATAAATAGCAAGTTTGATATTATTTCTTTAGCAGATTTTCATTAAAAAGACCAAAAATTCTATCTCGTTTTGAGATAAATGGCAAAGGAACTTGTTGAAAGAAGCCAGAAATCTTTTTGTTCTTATTATTTGAAACATTGTGTGACATGGCTATATCCTCAAGCGTTGTACTTCAAGTATCTTTAGCATTTCTCCTTCCTCATCCTTATTGCAACTTGTCTGCTTTTAAAATAAAATTGCATATGTCTTACCAACATTTTGGTAATGGCTTTAGCACCCTGAGCCTAAGCACTCAATCTTTGGCTACAACAACAAAATATAAACATTAATGTAATTTATGAAAGCAAAGGTTTCCATAGTAAACTGCTCAAGCCTTAAAGTTCTCCACAAGATAAGTTGCTCACATACCTCACCTTTACTCTAATTAAAGCTGCTTAATCTGTGCTCATTTTTAAAATTGAGGTTTAGAAAAAGATATTAGGGCCACAACTGAAAACAATTATTTGCAAAAAAAATGAAGCCTCCTTAGTCCCACCCTATAGATATTACTTTGATATCTTCCTCCATTTTGATTTTTACTGACCTATATTGTAAAGATGACATGACACCGTTAACCTAGTTATGCCAGAGACTGAATTTTTAAAAATTTCACGAGTTGGGCATGATGGCTCACGTCTGTAATCCCAGCACTCGGGAGGCAGAGACAGGAGGATTGCTGAGTTCGAGGCTTGCCTGGGCTACATAGTGAGCTCAGGGCCAGCCTGAACTGCAAAGCGAGACACTGTCTCAAAAAACAAAAAGCAAAAACAAAAAAAAATTCACATGAAATTCATGCATTATCAAGAAAAATCCAAAGAACAAGAATTTGAAGGAGCATTTCATAATTTTCTGTTATGTACATTCCAAAAATGGATCACCAGATATTGAAGTTGTAGCCAGGCAAACCTTATATAAAGTTGTCCTTACCAAGCTAATTTTATTGAATAACTTTAGTAGGGTCCACAAACCATGTAGAGAGAGTATACAGACTAAAGAATTGCTAAGTTCTAAAAGCAATTACTTGAAACTCAGATAGTTACTGGCATCAAAATCATGTAGCACTTGCCACAGTACCGGAATGAATAATTTTTTGTCACATTCAGTTCCATACCAGTATAGATATCTGGCCAATGCATAGCCTTTGGTTTATTTTTCCTACGTTATCAACCATGTCTGTGTGGTTGTGATATCCAATAGATACAAAAGAAAAAGAGTTCTACTAACTTTAGGCAGCAATCCATACCTAGTATCCTGTGGTACAATAAGTATTTGTTACATTAATGGAATGCTAAAGAGATTTTCTCACAAGGTGGATATATATTCATATGCACTTTATGGTATGAAATGTGAATCAGAGAATATAATTATCTTCTTGGGTTACCAAGAAAGGAAGAAGCAGATGAAATGGGAACAAAGAAAATTCCCCTACAAAATCATTGTTTAAGTGAACAAGGAAGAGAGAAGTGGCTCCCTATTTTGCTAACTGGTATGAACAACAAAGGCTGGTATTACCACCCCATTTCTCAATTTAGCCAACAGCTACTTTAAGAATGTACCGACTTTTCTTGAAAATATGAGAACCAAACTGTGAGTTTCAAGGGAGTCAGGACATATGACAGTAGCATATTCTTGTACAGCTGAATGGAAAGCCCTACAAGGGTAAACCCCAACCCAGGGGCATTGAATCTCGGGGAATCATATTTAGAAAGACTCGCATGTCTAGCCAAAACAGGGCAGTGGAAAGGTGTCATAAAGGTCCACCAGAAGACTAGACATAAAAACTGCCAACATTTGTGCTGGACGTGGTGGCTCACGCCTATAATCCCAGCACTCGGGAGGCAGAGACAGGAGGATTTCTGAGTTCCAGGCTTGCCTGGGCTACATAGTGAGCTCAGGGCCAGCCTGAATTACAAAGCGAGACCCTGTCTCAAAAAAACAAAAACAAAAACAAAAAAACAAAAAACTGCCAACATTCACCATTTTACTTAGGATACAATCTGGGTCCCTGTTGGAAAATAAACTAGAGCAATGAAAACAAAAACAAAGGAATACTGAGATCTGGTCAGGTAGCTCAAAATCATCACCTACAAAAACGAAAAACTTTTCTTTACAGCTGAGTAGTACTCTGTTTTATTAAAAAATTAACCTTTATCCAGTCAATAGACATTTGGGCTGTTTCCAAGATTTCACTATGACAAAATGTGCTGCTATAAACATGGGTGAGGATATGTCATGGTGGTATGTTTTTAATTCTTTTGGGAAGATACCTAGGAGGGTAATAATTGGGTCAAATGGGAATTCTGACCCTAGTTCTTTGAGAAATCCAGATTGATTTCAAGCAGTGAGTATATGTATATCATGATATAAAATGTGACTTGGAAGGACCGTAGATTTAGCTCAGTGGTTCCAGTGCCTGCCTAGCAAGTGCAAGGTCCCTGGCTCAATCCCTGGTAACCATATACAATAATACTGGGCGTGGTGACTCATGCCCACCAGCAATCAGTACCACACACCACCAGGCCGGGCGTGGTAGCTCACAACTGTAATCCCAGCACTTGGGAGGCAGAGGCAGAAGGATTGCCGAGTTTGAGGTTTGCCTGAACTACATAGTGAGCTCAGGGCCAGCCTGAACTACAAAGCGAGACCCTGACTCAGAAAAAAAAAATGTGACTTGGAGAGTGTATTAGTCTACTCAATCTACTATAATAAAACACCACATTTGGAGCAACTTAAAAGTACAAACATTATGTTTGTCTCCAGAAACAAACATTTCTAGAGATCAGAAGTCTATAATCTACATGTTGCTAAGATTGATTTCTCCTTGTGACTGACTTGTAGACATATTTACTAAATAGTAGTGAACCTTGCCTGCATTCAAGATTTAGATAGTTCATAATTTTTGCCTTTATTTCTTGCTAGTCAGTTATCCTTTACAGTCTAATAGTACATCTGTTAATTAGCTTGTCCACATGTCTTATATGTCTCAAAAACTAAGGATAAAAATCAAACATAAAATATATACTGAAAGTCAGAGAGAAGTTTTCCAATGACAGCACACAGTTCTCCTAAGGACCACTGCCTCCATTTGGCCTTAATGGGTTGTTACAAAATAATCAAATCAAATCAAATCTTCGTATAACACCTCTATGCTGTGCTTTTTTTTTTTTTACTTTTAGTAGATTATTTGTTATAAACACAGTTTCAAAGCACAGAGGGACACCAACTAGGGAACCCTTATTTCATTACTCCCTGTCTGAGAAAGGTAGCAATGTGGGAAAAGGAAAGAATCTGTCATTCACAGCTTTGAGCATTCAGAATACCTTTGGGACTCGAGGTGACCCAGAACAAAACTACACCACCAAAGACTTTCTTTATGATCCTTCTTGTTCCTCTACTTGAGCCAGCAGACAAAGCCTTGTACAGTAATTCCCCAGCTGCTCACGGTGCCAAATTAATTTTAACACCAAAAGCCCACTCGGCCCTGGAGAATAAGAAACAGCCTATGCACTCATGGCTGTTTGATTAAAGCTCAAGTGCTGCACCTTAGAAAGTGTTTGCCCTTTAGAAAGCTCAAAGTTCTTAGGTCATGTATGTGTTCGATGACTTTCCCTCCAAAGTACCTGAGATTGCTTCTTCTGCTTCATTAAAGGCTAAAGGAAAAAAATGGGAAATTTCAACCTGAGTTATACAACCACAACACCTCTAGCACTTCAGAGGAAATTGAGAAATGACTTTTGAATACTGAGAACAGTTTAGTCAAATAAAGGTATAGCTTGGCTGTGAAACATGTATAAACACATTCTGAAATACATGATAAGGCTATCCCTGGTATAATTGATATGCATTTGCAACATGAATATCAAAAGAAAAACTTCAAAATGGCAAAGTTGTCTACTGTCTGAGCAACTATGTTTTAAATTGAATGAAAGTGTACTCTTTGTCCTCTGACAGTTTCTTCTATTAACATTTTGCATCAGTATGGCACTTTTTTATAATTATGAACCAATATCAGTGTGCTATTTTTACTAAAGTCTAAAATTTATATTAGGGTTCACTCTGTGTTGTGCATTTCTCATTTATTTCCTTCCCCTATTCTGAGGGAGCCACTATTTCACTAGAAGTTCAACTTTTAAAAATTTCACATGTAAGTGTGATGCACAAGTATTCATCTTTCTGTTCTTGGCTCATTTCACTTTGTATAATGTCCTCTGGGTTCGTACTTTGACAAATGACAGATTTTTTTCTTAAGGGTGAATCACACTCCAGTGGATCCAGATATGGATATAGTACTCCATTCACATGTTGCCAGGCACTTAGGTCAACAATTATCAGGCAAATGTAGGTTAAAACTATAATCAAATATCACCTTGGACCTCTTAGAATGGCTATCATCAAAAACATTAAAGATGAGGGATGTTGGAGAGGAAGTTGAAAAGTCGAAGCCCTCACACATCCTTGACAAAAATGTAAATTAGGACAGTTGTTATGCAAAGCAATACGGAGGTTCCTTAAAAATCTAACTTGAAAGAAAATAAAAGAGCAGGTATATAGCGGTGGGGAGATGTGGGTGGGTAGGGATGTGGGTAAAAATGAGAATTAACTTGTGTCATATACTGGTACAGATTCCCCAACGTTATGTGTGATTGTGAGATGTATATAAAATGTACCAATAAAGAATTCAATTTTTAAAAAATCTAAATTGTACCAGGTGTGATGGCTCACGCCTGTAATCTCAGCACTCCGGAGGCAGAGGTAGGAGGATTGCTGAGTTCAAGGCTTGCCTGGGCTACATAGTGAGCTCAGGGCCAGCCTGAGTTACAAAAGCAAGACCCTGTCTCAATATATATATATATATATATATATATATATATATATATATATATATATATATATATATATATATATATATATATATATATATATATATATATCTTTATAATCCACCAATTCTATTCCTGCATTCATATACAAAAACTAAAACCAGTATGTCAGAGGGATGTCTACACTCCCTGTCCAGTGCAGCCACTATTCATGATTGCCAAGAAATGTAAAAGAGAAAATGTGGCACATATAGCTAGTGGGACATTATTACTCAGTTGTAGAAAGAATGAGATCCTGTGACATGGATGGAACTGGAAATCACAGCCATCTCACTCGTGGGTGTAACATAAAACAGTTGAGCTCACAGAAGTTGAGAGAATATTGATTCCCAGGGGCTGAAGAGGGAAGAGTGCAAGAAGGGGCAACAAGAAGCTGATGGAGGATACTGTGTTACAGTTACATATCTGTGAGACGTCCTGGTGCTCTAGTGCATGGCAGTGGGACCGCCCATACTGAGAATGTGCTGTATGCATTTTGTAAACCTAAAAGAGGATTTAAAATATTTTCACCATAAAGATAAGATCAATGTTCAAAGAAATGCATATTTACTCTGATTTGAACATTATTCAATCTATTCGTGTATCAAAACACCACATGAAAATAGGTATGTAGAATTTTTATGTATCAGTAAAAATCTTTTCAATAGCTCCAGTTCATTACTTGTATATAGGAAGACAAATAATACCTATGAATTAAATTGGTATTCTAAAACTTGCTATAATCATTTAGTATTTCCTGGAGGTTTGGGGGATTTTCCGCATAAATAATCATATCACCTGTGAATAAACTAATACCCTCCCCTGCCTGATTCTGTACTTGCTTTATTTTCTTTCAATCACTTATTCATATCTTGAAGCTTTAATTGTTAACAGCGGTCAATCATTATCTTCTGTAGAATGATAAATTTGGCTAAGAAACATAAAAAGGTTTTGAACCAGTGCATTGCCATCAAACTAGAATCAGAAAATAAAGAGACTATAAAATGCTAGTGGCCTTTCTCATTTGTCAGAAGGTGGTTTCTAAAACTGACTCAAACAGGTTTTGAGCTGTGAAATAAGTATATAGCATTTTAATGTGATGCCTTTGAAGGGGAAAGTCCTAATTAAGAGTAAAATGAACTTTATAATCATACTTTTTATAAACAAAAGATCACGCTGAAAGAGAATGCTTGGCAGCTACTCTGAATGTACTCTGTCAGACTATGTAACCAATGCCAACGTTCCAAGCCTGAGTGACATATTGATGTTATTTCATTTAATTTTACTTCATTTTTGACCTCTTTATGCCTCAGTAATTGTTTTTGAAGTGTTTCTATAGCATATAACCTCCTTACTCTCAAAAGTAGGTTACACAAACTACATTATTTTATTCTTGTTGTTTGAGTTCTTGAGTTTTTAAAATCAGCAGTTGTCAGGCTGACCTGAGTCATCAGTGTCCTTCTAAAGACAAATGCCCGTTTTACTCTATCATTTGCAGTGCAGCATTTCTTACCTGAAATAAGTGACTGACCAAGCCAAGGCAGTATAATGGAAATGAACTGACAACTTCTCAAATCCTAGCATTGTCATGAAATGCTCTGACTGGACAAAATATCTATAGGCCTAGATTCTAGACCCAACCGTGACACTAAATAACACTCTGACATCAGACAAGTCACTTCCCTGTCTGTGCTATAATTTGCCATCTCAAAAAGTATAAAAATAGATGCAGAAGCCTCATAATCTCATATTCACCTTTAAAGGTACATGAGATCCATGAGGGCAGGGACCCAGAGCCTGGGCAATTATGGATATCCAATAAAACATTTTGAATGAAAAAAAGAAAAGCATTTAAATACAATCAAAACTATAGATAACAACATACATAAATCAATAAACACAGTACACTATATTAACAGAGTCAAGGGCAAAAACTATATGGTCATCTAAATAGAGGAAGAAGAAACATTCAACAAAATCCAACACCCATACAAGATCAAAACCCTACAGAAAATTGGAATAGATGGATTTTATCTCAACCTAAGAAAAGCAATTCATGAGAAACCAATAATCAGTATTATTCTAAATGGTCAAAAACTGAAACTTTTCATACTAAGGTCAGGAACCAGGCAAGGATGTCTACTACCACCAATCCTGTTCAATGTAGTACTGGGAACATTAGCCCTTGCAATTAGACAAGAAAAAGAAATAAAATGAATAAAGATAGGAAAGGAAGAAGTTAAACTGTCATTATTTTCTGATGACATGGCACTCTACATAGAAGATCCTAAAGCTCAACCAAAAGAATGTTAGACTTAATTGCCAAATTTAGCAATGTAGCTGGATACAAGGTCAATACTAAAAAGTCAATAGCCTTTTTATACACAAACAACAGACTCACTGAGAGAGAAATTGAGGAGTCAATCCCTTTCACTATAGCATCTAAAAAAACGAAATATCTATGGATCAGTCAAACAAAGGAGGTGAAAGACCTCTAGGTTGAAAACTACAATACTCTGATAAAGGAAATTGAAAAGAATATCAGGGCCAGAGGGTTAGCTCAGTGGTTCCGGTGCCTGCCGCGCAAGTGCAAGGACCTGAGTTCCATCCCCGGTAACCACATAGAATGCTGGGCATGGAGACATGCCCACCAACAATCAACACCGCATACCACAACGCCGGACGTGGTGGCTCACGCTTGTAATCCCAGCACTTGGGAGGCAGAGACAAGAGGATTGCTGAGTTCGTGGCGGCTTGCCTGGGCACCGTAGTGAGCTCAGGGCCAGACTGAACTACAACGCGAGACCCTGTCTCAAAAAGCAAAAAAAAAAAAAAAAAAAAAAAAAAAAAAAAAAAAAAAAAAAAAAAAAAAAAAAAAAAAAAAAAAAAAAAAAAAAAAAAAAAAAAAAAAAAGAATATCAGAAAACGGAAAGACATCCCTTGCTCGTGGATAAGAACTAATATTGTCAACATGACTATACTCCCACAACTATTGTATAGATTCAATGCAATACCGATAGAAATATCAACAGTATATTTCACAGATCTAGAGAAAATAATCCAAAAATTCATCCCACAAGAGACCTAGAATGGCAAAAGCAATTCTAAGAAACAAGGACATGGTTGGGGTATCAAATCCCCAACTTAAAACTATATTACAAAGCCACTGTGATAAAAAAAAAAAAACAGTATGGTACTGGCAACGTAACAGACCTGAGGACCAATGGAATAGATTAGAATATCTAGAATCAACTTCAGGTACACTAATGCACCTCATCTTTGACAAAGGAGCCAAATATCCTCAATGGAAGAAAGATAGCCTCTTTAATAAATAGTGCTGGAAAAACTGTGATTTCACTTGCCAAAGACTAAAGCTAGATCTAACTCTTTCACTGTGTACTAAATTATAGTAAAAGTGGATTAGAGACCTAAATATTAAAACAGAAACTCTAAACCTTCTGCAAAACAGGTTAGGTAGAATTCTTGGAGACAGTGGATTAGGGAAAGACTTTATGAACCAAACCTCTATAGCACAAGAACTAGCAGAAGAAATCAACAAGTGGGACTCATCCTTTTAAATAGCTTCTGCACAATTCAGTGAGCTCTAGAATATATGGTAGACATTGTGAAACAGAAAATATTCAAAGGGAAATGGGGTGTAGGGGTAACAAGGGGGAAGAAAAAAATATAAAAAAGGGAAACAAAGCTTATGTATATGGGGCAGGGGGTTGTAGGGTGGGGGAATGGGAAAAATGAGAATTAAATTGTGTATATGCTGGTATAAATTCTCAATATGGTGTATGATCATTATATGTATATCTAATGTACCAATGCAGATTCAAATTTAAAAAAAAAAGATATATAGGGGGTAGGGAGGTATGGGTAGGTGGGGATATAGGTAAAAATGAGAATTGACTTGTGTCATATATTGGTATAAATTCCCCAATGTTACGTGTGATTGTGAGATGTATGTAAATTGTACCAATGAAGAATTCAATTAAAAAAAAAAGAAAAAGAAACCACCGGCAGAACAACAACAACAACAAAAAACCAACAAATTGGGAAAAGATTGTTACCAGCGGGTTCTCAGACAAAGGGCTACTATCTAGAATATACAAAGAGCTTTAAAAAATCAGCCCCCTCAATTTAAAGACCCAGTTCAAAAATAAGCATCTGAAATGATCTGAGACTTTTCAGAGGAAGAAGTAAAAGCAGTTAAGAAAAATATCAAAAAAATGTTCATTATCACTAGTCATTTGAGGGATGCAGAAGAAAACAACACAGAGATTCCATCTCATTCCACAAAGAATGGCTGCTATCTCAAAATTAACCATAAACAAATGCTGGTGAGGATGTGGTGATAAAGGAAACCTTCTCCACTGGTAGGAATGTAGGCTGGTGAAACCATTATGGAGATCAATATGGAGATTCCTCAAAAAACTTGGATTAGAGGTCCCATTTGACCCTGTTATTCCCCTGCTAGGTATGTACACGAAAGAACTAAAAGATTCATGTCACAGTGACATATGTGCACCTATATTCATAGCAGCTCAGTTTGTGATAGCTAAATCCTGGAAACAACCCAAATGCTCATCAACCAGAGACTGGATAAAGACAACATGGTTTTTCTATAAAATGGAGTATTACTCTGTCATAAATAATGGTAAATTTGAGTCATTTATACTCAAATGGATGTACCTTCAGGACATACGCATAAGTGAAATAAATAGGTCACAGATCTATAAATATATCTTTTCTCTAGTATGAGAAACTAAAAATGTAAACGAGTTCTAGAATATGTGGTGATATTGGGAAACAGAAAATATTCAAAGGGAAATGAGGTGTAGGGGTAAGTAACCAGAGGAAGAAAAATATGATGGTAATTTAAAAAGGGAAACAGGGCCGGAGGGTTAGCTCAGTGGTTCCGGCGCCTGCCTCGCAAGCGTAAGGACCTGAGTTTGATCCCCGGTTACCACATATAATGCTGGGCGTGGTGGCTCACGCCTGTAATCCCAGCACTCGGGAGGCAGAGACAGGAGGATTGCTGAGTTCGCGGCGGCTTGCCTGGGCACCATAGTGAGCTCAGGGCCAGCCT
>PVIC010023478.1:0-26805 GCA_004025085.1 Thryonomys swinderianus | reverse complement strand
CAGGCAAGCCGCCGCGAACTCAGCAATCCTCCTGTCTCTGCCTCCCGAGTGCTGGGATGACAGGCGTGAGCCACCACGCCCAGCATTCTACGTGGTTACCGGGGATCGAATTCAGGACCTTGCGCTTGCGAGGCAGGCGCCAGAACCACTGAGCTAACCCTCCGGCCCAACCTGTTGACTTTTAACATCTCTGCTTTAGCTGGAAAGGTCATCACAGCATTTACGGTTGTGTGCCTTAGGTCCTGTGGTCTGACCTGCGTTTACTTTCTAAAACATGGAAACTTGAAACACTTAGATTTCCACATACCCACTTCATTGGATGGCCCTAAGTTTCCTATGCTCCCAGGGACAGTTCTCTTTTCAATTAAAGTCATGAAAGGGACAGGACATAAAATATACTGCACATTTGTAAAAGAAAAAGCAAGCAAGACCTTTGCATTTCAGTATTTCTGTGCAATCTTTTTCCTATGCTGTATGTTTGAATGCAAAACTGGAAAACTTGAACTGTGAATTTTCTTCACTGGAGATGGATAGGTTAAGATATTTGTTGCCGGTATTGCATGTTCCAGTGAATCCTGGGGTGCAGTAGTGAGCAACTTTCGTGATACTTCACTCCTAAAAACCTGGTGCTACTCTCCAGTAAAATAAGACCATCTTGTCTTCATTAAACATCCCAATAGGTTTCTTTCCTCATTCCTGAATGCGGGATACTATCAAGAGAACTGAAAGACCTGGTCATGGGAACAGGACCCTATTACTGTGTGAAGAACTTACCTCTTCACAAATTAATTACACATGAGTTCATCAACACCTTTGTGAAGAAAGGTAAGAAAACCACCACGATGCCTGTGAAGAAGGTAGGCTGAGGAAGTGCAGGAAAACCGCAGCATGACACGAGGGTATTTCTTTTGTTTTAATCACTGCCCACGTGGAGAGTCCCCGCCGTCAGGTCTGTGCCCCACTTCCATCCTTCAGTAGTCTCGTCCTGCTCTCTCGTGTAGAAGTTGGTGGCTTCTGATGACACTTGTCTTGGCTGGAAACCCTGTAAAATAAGGTTACCCGTCATCTTAAGGCAGGATTATTACAGAGAAAAGTCTTGCAGACTGATGTTGCCGCTGTCGGAGACCCTGTGCATTCAGCCCTTCCCTCAGGGAGGAGCTTCGGCTCCCGGTGCAGCCGCAGTTGCTGGCCACAGGGCCAGAAGCTCCTTTTGGTTTAGTGTCGTCATGTTCGGTTGTGTGTCCCTGTGCTGCCTCTGCTTGCCTCGTTCCCAGCTGTGTCTGCTGTATGGATCAGTTTGCTCCCCTGGTTTCCTAAGGGCCGTTGGTTGGAAATTATATTTCCAAGTGTCTTTAGGGTCTCCACCTTCACCCTGCAAGTCCCCGTGGGCCTCAGCCTTTCCTTCTTGTAGCCCCACGTTTGTTCTCTCCAGTGGACCTGGGAAGAATTCAGTCCTTGTTGCACCTCTCATTCTGCAGCTCCTAGGGCTGCCTGTGCAACTAAACATCTTGCCTTTATTTTCGTGAATATTCTTGTCACTATCCGAAGTCTGGTATTATTTTGGTAACGGCGTGGGCACTTTTGTAGCAGGCACTTTTAAATAGCTTCCCAGATTCCGCTCACACCAAAATGAGGAAAGGTTCACTAACTTGAATATTAACCTAGTTGGGTGCTTGTGAGTTTTAACCTACAGCTGTCTCTTAAGGTACCTACACTCACCTGGTATACTGCTGCGCACCTTTCTGCTACACCCGCAAAGGTTGATGGTCCATCCCGAGTCCGTTTTCTGCCTGATGACAGTAAACTTGTGCACACACAGACCTGTAGTAGAGCAAGGCCTTCTGTGTCCTGCAGCCTGACCGTGGCGGGTGTTAGCTTTGAGTGAGCAAGAGCCTCGGTAGACACTTACCTACTTGGAAGTTCGGTTGTCATGAGAATTAGCCACTTACATTTTTTTCCTTTTTTGCACTTGCATTTTGCAAGTGTAACTGTTGTCTTTGTTTTAATTTCTTCTCTGGTCTCCTGTAGGTTCATGCTATGCGCTGACGTATAATACAAATATTGATGAAGATAATGCTGTTGCACTGCTACCAAATGGTAATGTGGATTTTTTTCTTTATTCTTTAAATATAAATGAAGTGGGGCCCGAGGATTAGCTCAGTGGTTCCGGCGCCTGCCTGGCAAGTGCAGTGGTCCTGAGTTTGATCCCTGGTACCACGTACAATGCTGGGCGTGGTGACTCACGCCCACCAGCAATCAATACCCCATACCACAGTGCCGGGCATGGTGGCTCACACCTGTCATCCCAGCATTCCGGAGGCAGAGACAAGAGGACTGCTGAGTTCCAGGCTTGCCTGGGCTACATAGTGAACTGAGGGCCATCCTGGACTACAAAGCAAGACCCTGTCTCAAAAAAACCCAAAAAAACAAAGAAACAGTCACATCATACAGAGCTGTATAAAGTGAAGGTCCTTCATCCCTGCAAATTCAACCATGGTCTAGGAAATAACTCTTAACACTTAGATATATATTCTTTGGGCTTATAAATACCTATTCTCTTTAACATAAATTTAATCTTTCTCTACAGTTTCTTGATGTTCTTTTTTCCCAGGTTACCTTAGACATGTTTTCCTAGTGTGTCTTAGTTTTTTTCACTGAGGCACAGTATCCAACACCCAGAAATGAAAGGAAAAAGAGCTGTATTTTAGCTCTAGGTTCCAGTCCATGGTCAGCTAGCACCAAGGCGAGGTGGAAGGGGCAGAGGCAAATTGCTCTACTTGTAGGGAAGAGGAGCTGGGGCAGGAGAAACCCTTCCAGGCCACAGTTCCAGCGACCTCTCTTCCCATGAGACCCCACCTCCAATATCACACTCAGCTGTAGGTCCCTTGTGATCCAGTCACCTTCCAAGACCCCTACCTCTGACCACATGAGAGTTTGAGGTCATTGAGCTATATGATACAGTGCAAACACTTGCAACTTACAGCTATTAATGTCTTAAAAATCCATGAAATATCATATTTGTATAACTATTTCTGCAGTAGAAATTTAGATTTTTTTTTTTTGAGACAGGGTCTCGCTTTGTAGTTCAGGCTGGCTCTGAGCTCACTATGTAGCCCAGGCAGGCCTTGAACTCAGCAATCCTCCTGTCTCTGGGTCCCGAGTGCTGGGATTAAGAAATTTAGATTATTTGTAATTCCACTATTTACAATATTCTTTCAGGTATAAATGTCTAAAATACATGTATTAATAATGCTCTTATGGACAGTTTATTACAGATAATGTTTAATTCTTTGCTTTCCATTCTTAGACAATATCTCATGTTTATAGCATCTCTTTTTTTTTGAGACAGGGTCTCGCTTTGTAGTTCAGGCTGGGCCTGAGCTCACTGTGTAGCCCAGACAAGCCTCAAAACTCAGCAATCCTCCTGCCTCTGCCTCCCGAGTGCTGGGATGACAGGCGTGAGCCACCACCTCCCGCACTGTGGTATGTGGTATTGACTGCTGGTGGGTGTGAGTCTCCACGCCCAGCATTGTATGTGGTTTCTGGGGATCGAACTCAGGACCTTGCCCTTGGGAGGCAGGCGCCAGAACCACTGAGCTAACCCTCCGGCCCGTTTTTAGCATCTCTTTAATGGAAATTATTTGCTTAATTGTAGGAAAATTAATTTTATCACTGGATAAAGACACTTATGAAGAGACTGGACTTCAAGGCCATCCATCTCAGTATTCTGGGAGGAAGATTATGAAATTTAGTAAGTATCATTTACCTCCATTAGGGTCTTCAATCCAGTAATGTTCTTTTAGCAATAAATTTAAGTGTTTGAATCGCTTCTATCTCTCTGCTGAGAAAAGTATGGCTCTTTTGTGTCTTTAAAATTTATGATCGGAAGAGTTACCAGTTGAACTTCACAGAAGGTCAGATGATGCTCTTAAGCCTGTTTCTCTTTACCCCAAATGGCATTATATAAAGATGAGTGATTTGAACAATGGACTACTGTGGAAGTTAAGACTGCCACATCCTGAGGGCTTTTGCCTTTGGTCTTTCACAAAAATCTCTGTCTCTCTTATGTACTAGAGATCAAACCCAGGACCCTACTACTGAGGCACTTTCCCCTCCCCCACCCCACCCTCCTACAGGGATTGAACTCAGGCCCTTATGTGTTCAAGGTTGGCGTGTACCACTTGAGCTAAATCCTCAGCCCTCCCAGCCCTTTTTTCTCTTATTTTGAGCCAGTCAGAAGGTCTGAAGAACCCTTGAACTTGTGACGTCCCTGTCATTTTAAGTAGCTGGGGTTGAAGGCATCTGCCAGGCACACCCAAATTGCCCTTGGTTTTTGACCTGGAAAAGATAGGAATTTTAAATGTTTGTTAGTGGATCACTGAGATTTAGCTCAGTGGTTCTGGCGCCTGCCTCGCAAGCACAAAGTCTTGAGTTGGATTCCCAGTTAACCACATATAATGCTGGGCTTGGTGACTCCCGCTCACCAGCAATCAATACCACATACCACATTGCCGGGCGTGGTGGCTCACGCCTGTCATCCCAGCACTCAGGAGGCAGAGACAGGAGGATTGCTGAGATCAAGGCTTGCCTGGGCTACGTAGTGAGCTCAGGGCCAGCCTGAACTACAAAGCGAGACCCTGTCTCAAAAAAAAAAAAAAAAATTACTACCAGAAGTAGTTGCTTTGTAGTTCAGGCTGGCCCTGAGCTCACTATGTAGCCCGGGCAAGACTAGAACTCAGCAATCTTAATGCCTCTGCCTCCTGGATGCTGGGATGACAGGCCTGAGCCACCATGCCCTGCACTGTGGTATGTAGTACTGATTGCTGGTGGGTGTGAGTCACCACACCCAGTATTGTTGTTTGAGGTTACGGGGAATCAAACTCAGGACCCTGCGCTTGCTAGGTAGGCACCAGAACCAGAGATAAATCTCTGGCCCTGTGATTTTTTTTTTTTAACATAACACTTCACAGTGCAAGCTATATATTTGAATAAAATATATATTCTTTTCCCTGTTTCCTAAAGTTGTT
The DNA here is from genome assembly GCA_004025085.1 of Thryonomys swinderianus. NCBI lineage: Eukaryota > Metazoa > Chordata > Mammalia > Rodentia > Thryonomyidae > Thryonomys > Thryonomys swinderianus. The sequence goes on along the minus strand of PVIC010023478.1, from coordinate 21,778 downwards.
TCCATTGATTTGATGGATTTATCCATTAACCTGGATTCCAAGAAGTACAAAAGAGTATCATGGTCCTTGAAAGAAAAGAAGCCATTGAAGTTTGATTTTCTTTTGGCGTGGCATCATACAGGTATGAAGCACAAATTGTGTAACACGGTGATTTATTTTTTTGAGACAGGGTCTCGCTTTGTAGTTCGGGCTGGCACTGAGCTCACTATGTAGCCCAGGCAAGCCTTGAACTCAGCCATCCTCCTGTCTCTGCCTCCCGAGTGCTGGGATGACAGGTGTGAGCCACCACGCCCGGCACTGTGGTATGTGGTATTGATGGCTGGTGGGCGTGAGTCTCAATGCCCAACATTGTATGTGATCCCCGGGATGGAGCTCAGGACCTTGCGCTTGCAAGGCAGGGACCACAACCTCTGAGCTAACCCTCTGGCCCACCACATCTGTTTTGAAAACACACCCATCATCCCGGCTGCTGGATGTCCAGGTTGCTTCCACAAGTTTTGACTTCTGTAATACTTTGGTGCTACTGCTACCTGTAGCAGCTACAAGATCTAGCAAAGAGACTTACTCAAGTTTCAGTCCCTTCAAGTCTTGTATGAGGACCACGTAGGCAGTGGATTTTGGATAGCTTTGTCACTTTCAGAGTTTTTCAGGAACTATAAGTCGTCCAAGATTTTTTTCCCCACTTGAAGTTGACAGAGTAGATGGCAGCCGTGTTAGATGCTGGAGGAGAGCGTGGATCTCCTAGGTCCTAGGGTCAGAGACCAGGGACTTAATTCCTCGCAGAAACAGCAGGCAGAATGCATTAGGGTGGATGGATGAATGGATGGAAGGGAACTTACTAGGGAAATGGGTTGTGCGTTTGTGGAGGCGGACAAGTCCCACAGCGAGCTGTCTGCAGGCCGGAGGACAAGGGCCATCAGTGTATAGCCGAAGGTCTCACAGGCAGCACGCCAAAGGCCCAAGGCCAGAACCCTAAGAACCTGAGGACCACTGGTGCAAATCATGATCCCAAGGCCAGAGAACCTGGGATCTTGACGTCCACGAGCAAGAAAAGCTGGCCGTCCCAGCTCCACTGTCTGGATGAGCTCGTCATGTGTCTTCGTCCCTCCAGACTCACAGCCCATCGGATGGTGGCCTGCTGCACTGCGAGTGGATCTTCTCTGCTTGGGTCACTGACTCATGCCTGGCTACTTTGGAAATGCCCTCATGGAGGCCCCAGAAAGAGTGCTTTACCACCACCCACGTAGTTAGCCCTCCCTCCCGGCTCGTTGCCATCTAAAACTAGCCAGCACAGAGAACCAGCATGTGGAGCAGTGCGCCAAGTTGCAGTACCCAGAGAGGGACACAGCGGTGTCCCCGTGGCCCGCAGTGGTCCAGTGGTGCCGACACAGGCAGTGGGTTCCGTCCCAGGTGAGCACCCCAGGACTCAAGGGACTCAGCCCTTTTATGACAATGGGCAGGAAACCTGCTGACCTCTGCTCAGGCAGGAGGGAGATGTCACTTCTGTCCTGCTGAACAGTAAACATGTCCTTTAACTAGAGGCAGCCCGTTTCTGCCTTCCAAGGCTGTCAGCTACACAGGCATCTCTGAAGAGACATACTTGATTTTACTGAGTTTTCAAAGCAAGCTCGAGTGGGATTCTGTCGACACTCCATTCCTCTTTGGTTTCCTGTCGAGATTTGCAAACAGGCTTCTCCCTCTGTAGTGTCCGTTACTGTGACTCATACTTTGGGTTTTATGTTAAGTGAAATTTTCTTAGAGCAAATAAAGCGGGTGCGGGTATGACCTCAAAGCATTGTGCATTTCTAAGAAAAGTGTGGAAGAGAACGAAAGTTTACAGATCTCTGGCACTGGGAGCTGAAAGTCACTTTACGTGAAATATTTGGGTCTGAATCCAGCTTTGCGTGGCTCCGCTTTTACTTACTCCTGCTTGCTTCCCCCGAACTCTCAGAAGGGATTGCGCTGCTTTGTGGGATTCACTGCACTTGTTTACAACTTAGGTTCGGAAGAATCCGCGATGATGTCATACTTCTCCGAGTACCAGATTCAGGAGCGGCAGCCCGAAGTGGCAGTGAGGGTGCTGACAGATCTGCAGTGCCCAGTGCTCCAGAGCAGCGAGCTCCGTGGGGAGCCAGAGGCGTCCTGCAGCGCCGCAGAGCTCTTCGACTGGCTTGGCGCCGTCTGCTGTGACGTGGACCTGTGGGTATTTGGGCTTCCGGATTGTGTAGGGCTCTGGCTTGCTACATGTTTTCAGTAGGACTTTAAAACTCTAGATGGGATTATGTCATGGATATACATATCTTTTCTTTTTTCTCTTTTTGTAACAGAAATAATGAGCCTAATAATTTCATATCAACCTATTGCTGTCCCCAGCCAAGCACAGTGGTGGCAAAAGCTTATTTGTGTACAATCACTGGTTTCATACTTCCAGAGAAGATCTATGTTCTACTGGGACAGCTGTGGTGAGAATCCTTTTGTCTTTTACATGGGGCTTCTTGGTGCCACGGTGGCCAGTTCCCCATGGCAAGGCCCTTAACACGCATTTCCCCTTTTTTCCTTTCTTGGGCTCAAAATGCAGTAACATTGTCAGAACCGGTGTAATTATCCTCGCTGATAGGAAAGTGCTATTGCCAAGTACTTGTCTCTATGAAAAGATAAAGCACAGCTTTGTTATTGCCTCTTGAACACAAACTGCTCGTTTTCCTGGTTTCCCTTGGGCCATATGGAGTGTCGAGTTGTAATATCACTTAAAAACACAGTTCTGTTCTGTGGGGAAGATTAGGATCTCCGATAGGTCTTGTGAATCTTTAATTCTGAAATGGAGTGGAAAAGAGTCGATCATCTCCGAATCCCAGGCACATCTCAGCAATTCTGTGAGTCAGCATGAATAACATACCAAGTATCACAGTGTATGTAGGTCTTTCATTTGTGGAGGTCCTGTATAAATCAAATGGTACCTTGTGTCTAGTAAGTGAATATTCAAAAATCCCCTAAAAGACTATCTTGGCCATAACCCTGTTCAATACGCATGCCGTCTCAGTCTTTGTTTGAAGTGTCTATGATTAAAGTCTGCAGGGTTTCCCTTGTTAAACCTAGCATCCTTCACATGTATTAATTTTGCACTTTGATTTTCTTAATTAAAAAGACCAGCCTTTAAAAATTCTGGTGGGGCCGGGCGTGGTGGCTCACACCTGTCATCCCCAGCACTTGGGAGGCAGAGACAGGCGGATTGCTGAGTTCGAGGCTTGCCTGGGCTCCATAGTGAGCTCAGAGCCAGCCTGAACTACAAAGCGAGACCCTGTCTCAAAAAACAAACAAAAAAAAACAAACAAAAATTCTGGTGGGACCACACGACTGCCTTGTGTCAGTGAACAGGGACTGAGACTAACACTGCTGATGGCAGGAGAACTGTCCTCACACCCTCTGTGGAGTGTTTCTGGTTTATGGTTCTTTCAATCAGAAATGGCCTTCCAGAATCAGAATGGACAGGACTCATGTTTGTGTGCCGTGTATTAGTTCATCTTTGTGGAATTTATGATGCAACATCAGGACTTTGCATGTCCTAGTATGTATAAATTAAATTCAATGTTTAAGCTTCAATATTACATGACAGATATTACTTATGTTGAGTAAGTTTTTAAAATATGAACTTCCCTCACTTTCCTGTTTGTTGAGAATTGTTTTTCTTTTTCAGCCACTACTTTGATGAGCCGAAGTTAGCTCCGTGGGTTACACTGTCAGTGCAGGGGTTTGCAGACAGCCCCATTTCATGGAGAGAAAATGAACATGGTTTTTGGAAAGGTGGAGAGCACTTATACAACTTTGTGATTTTTAAGAACCTGGACTATTGGCTTCAAATGGCTGTTGGAGCAAATGATGACTGTCCACCATAAAAAAATATAAAATTTTAACTCATGTTTGTTTATGCTTATGCCTTTTTTCAGCTTTTTTTCTAGGATTTTAAAAATTGATTTTATTGGTACATTTTATATATCCACTGTAATCACATTTAGCATTGAGGATTTGTACCAGTACATGATACATCTTGATTCTTTTTTTCCCATTCCCCTCCCCTCCCCTCCCTAAAAAACTCCCCACTCCCTATATCCAAAAGCTTTATTACCGTCAAATTTTTTCATTCCCTTCTTTACTACCCCTACTCCTCTTCCCTTTGAACATTTTCTTATTTCACAATGCCTGTCATACTTTCTAGAACTTATTTACACCTTCAGTTCTTATACCAGAGAAATGATATTTACACATCTATATCCTATTTCACTATGTCCTTTCCATCCTTGTGAGTGTAAATGACTCAAATTTATCATTCTTGATCACAGAGTAATACTCCATTTTAAAAAATAAACTTTTAAAAATCCAGTCGCCCATTGATGGGCATTTGGATTTTTTCCAAGATTTAACAATCATAAACTGAGCTGCTATAAACATGGGTGCACATATGTCACTGTGATATGAATCTTAATTTTTGTTTATATACATAGCAGGAAAATAGCAGGGTCAAATGGGACCTCTAATCCTGGTGTTTTGAGGACTCTCCACACTGATCTCCATAGTGGTTGCACCATCTACCTTGCCACCAATAGTGGACAAGGTTTCCTTTCCTCCTGCAGCCTCACCAGCATTTGTTGGTTTATTTCGTGATAGCAGCCATTCTTTGTAGAGTGTGATGAAATCTCAGTGTTGTTTTCATCTGCATCTCTCAAATGACCAGTGATGAACATTTTTTCATGTGTTCCTTAGGTGTTTTTACTTCATCTGAAAAATGTTTGTTCATTTCAGACGATCATTTTTCAATTGGGTCTTTAAATTTGAGAGTGTGGATTTCTTTGAGTTCTTTATATATTCTAGATGGTAGCCCTTTGAGAAACCGCTGGTAAAACTTTTTCCCATATTGTAGGTTCTTTTCGTTCTCCTGGTGGTTTCTATTGTTTGCAGAAGCTTTTTTTTTTTTTTGAGACAGGGTTCCGCTTTGTAGTTCAGGCTGGCCCTGAGCTCATTATGTAGCCCAGGCAAGCCTCGAACTCAGCAATCTTCCTGCCTCTGCCTCCCAAGTGCTGTGATTACAGGTGTGAACCACCACGCCTAGAAGCTTTTTTTTTAATAAGATGAAATCCTAGTTGTTGATTTCATCTGCTGGTTCCAGTGCTGCAGAAATTTTATTCATAAAATCTTTTCCAATGCCAGGGTCTCCAAGAGTTCAACCTAACCTGTTTTCTAGCAGGTTTAGTGTTTAATTTTTTTTTTTTCCTGGTAGTGGGGATTGAACTCGGGTCCTTGTGCTTCCAGGTAGGTGCAGTACCACTTGAGCCTATCCCCAGCCTGTCTGTTTTAATATTTAGGTCTCTAATCCACTTTGATTTGAATTTGGTACATGGAGAAAGAGATCTAGTTTTAATCTTGTGCAGGTTGAAACCCAGTTTTTCCAGCAGTGTTTGTTAAAGAAGCTATCTTTCCTCCATTGACGCTGTTTGGCTCCCTTGTCAAAGATGAAGTGACTTAGTGTATCTGGAATTGTTTGTGGATCTTATAGTCTGTTGCGCTGATCCTTAGGTCTGTTTCTTTGCCAGTACCATGCTGTTTTATACTCAGTGTTTTGTAGTATAGTTTCAAGTTGGAGATCGTAATACCCCCTGCCATGTCCTTGTTTCCTAGAATTGCTTTTGCTATTCTAGGTCTTTTGTGTTTCCTGATGAATTGTTGGGTTATTTTCTCTAGATCTGTGAAATATGCTATTGAGATTTCAATTGGGATTGCATTGAATCTATATAGTAATTTTGGGAGTATGGCCATTGTGACAATATTGGTTCTTCCTACTCAGAAACAAGGAATGTCTTTCAACTGTCTCATATCCTCTTCAACCCCTCTTTTCAGAGTGCTGGAGTTTTCAGAGTAGAGGTCTTAGTAGAGGTCTTAGACCTTCTTTGGAGTAGAGGTCTTAGACCTTCTTTGTTAGATCGATTCCTATATATTTCATTTTTTTGTCTGCTGTTGTGAAAAGAATTCCTCAATTTCTTTCTTGATGAATCTGTTTATATAAAGGCTGTTGATTTTTTAGTATTGACCTTGTATCCAGCTATGCTATTAAATCTGGTGATTAAGTCTAACAGTCTTTTAGTAGAATTTTTAGGTTCTTCTATATACAGTATGTCATCAGCAAATAATGACAAATTAACATATTCCTTTCCTATCTTTAATCTTTTTCTCTTGTCTAATTGCTATTGCTAATGTTTCCATCACTATATTGAATAGGAGTGGTGCTGGTGGACATCCTTGTTTTATTTCTGACTTTAGTGTAAAGGGTTTCCATGTTTGACCATTGAGTATGATGCTGGCTATTGGTCTCTCAAATAGCTTTAATTAGGTTGAGATAAATTCCATCTGTTCCAATTTTCTGTAGGATTTGATCACGAATGGGTGTTGGAATTTGTCAAATGCCTTTTCTGTGTCAATTGAGATGACCATATAGTTTACGTTACATTAGCTTGAGTCTGCTAATGTAATGTGCTCCATTTATTGATTTACATATGTTGAACCAGCCTTGCATCCTTAGGATGAATCCAACTGGGCCAGGGTGTATGATCTTCTTGATGATCCTCTGTATTCTGTTTGTCAGTATCTTACCGAGGACTTTTGCATGTGTGTTCATTGTGGAAATTGCCCTGGTGTTTTTTTTGTTTTGTTTTGTTTTGTTTTTGCTTTTTGGAGACAGGGTCTTGGCTTTGTAGTTCAGGCTGGCCCTGAGCTCACTATGGTAGCCCAGGCAAGCCGCCGCGAACTCAGCAATCCTGTCTCTGCCTCCCGAGTGCTGGGATGACAGGCGTGAGCCACCACATCCGGCATTGTAGTATGCGGTGTTGATTGTTGGTGGGCGTGAGTCTCCACGCCCAGCGTTATATGTGGTTACTGGGGATCGAACTCAGGTCCTTGCACTTGCGAGGCAGGCACCAGAACCACTGAGTTAACCCTCCGGCCCTGTAGTTCTCTTTTTCAGTTGTGTCTTTCTCTGTTTTTGTAATCAAGTTGATGGTTGCTTCCCTTTTAATTTCATTAAAGAGTTTGAGAAGTAGTGCCATAAATTCTTCTCTAAAAGTTTTTTTGTTGTTTGTTTTTTGAGACAGGGTCTCACTTTGTAGTTCAGGCTAGCTCTGAGCTCACTATGTAGCCCAGGCAAGCCTCGAACTCAGCAATCCTGTCTCTGCCTCCCGAGTGCTGGGATTACAGGCGTGAGCCACCACGCCCGGCTTCTCTAAAAGTTTTATAGAATTCAGCAGTAAAACCATTAAGACCAGGACTTTTCTTTGTTGGTAGGTTTTTAATTACATTTTCAATTTCCCACATTGATACTGTAATGTTGAAAGTTTTTATATCTTTGTTCAACTTTGGAAATTCATGTATGTCTAGGAATCTATCCATTTCTTCTGCGTTTTCTATCTTAATGGAGAACAGATTCTCAGAGTAGGTGTTTTTTATCCTCTGGCCTGCTGAGTCTGTAATTTCCCCCTTCTCATTCCTGGTTCCATGGATTTGATAAGGTTGGCAAAGGATTTGTCAATTTTGTTTATCCTTTCAAAGAACCAACTCTGATTTCATTGATTTTTTTTGTACCATTCTGTCAATCTCCATTGCATTAATGGAGACTACTCCAATCCTTAAAATTGACTCCCTCATACAAGCTCTGACTTTGTCTTGCTCTTTCTAGTAGCTTGAGTTTCACCATTAGTTGTTTGAGCTTGCTCTTTTCCTAGTATGAGTTCACTGCTTTGTCTTGTAAGTTCCTGTATATTGTATTTGGATTGTCATTTAATTGTAAAAACTGCTCCAGTTCTTCTGTGACCCATTGGTCAGCAGAGTGTTGCTCAATTTATTTCCATGTGTTTTTATAGATCTTAAATTTCTTTTGCTGTTGAACTCCAATTTCAAGGCACTGTGGTCTGACAGTATACAGGGGATAAGTTCAGTTCCTTTGCATTTACTTAAGCACGCTCTATGAACTAGCATATGGTCTCTTTTAGAGAGTGACCCATGAGCAGCTGAGAATATATATTCATATTCTGACTTTGTGGGGTGAAATACTCTGTAAAAATCTATTAAGTCTCTTTGTTCAAAAGTTTGGTTCAGTTCAAGTATTTCATTTTTTTGTCTAGTTGATCTGTGATATTGGGACATCAAGGTCCCCTACTATTGTATTAGTGCTTATCTGGCTTTTCATGTCCATTAATGTTTTATATAATTGGGTGCACTAGATTTTGGTGCATAAGTATTTATGTCATTTCTTGGATTGTTCCTTGTATGAGGATGTAATGTCTTTTTTTTTGAGACAGGGTCTCACTTTGTAGTTCAGACTAGCTCTGAGCTCACTATGTAGCCCAGGCAAGCCTCGAACTCAGCAATCCTGTCTCTGCCTCCCGAGTGGTAGGACTACAGGCATGAGCCACCACGCAAGGCACTGTGGTATGTGGTATGTGGTGGTGATTGCTGGTGGGCATGAGTCTCCACACCCAGCATTGTATGTGGTTACCAGAGATCGAACTCAGGACCTTGCACTTGCAAGGCAGGTGCCAGAACCACTGAGCTAACCCTCTGGCCCTTTTTCTTTAATTGTGGTTTGAAATCTGTTTTGTCTGCGAATAATTTTCCATCCTTTTACTTTCAGTCCATGAATTTCTTTCTCAGTTGTGTTTCTTATATACAGGATATTGTTGGATCTTGCTTCTTAATCCATTCTACCAGTCTTTTAATTAGTACATTGAGGCCATTGACATTAATGGTTATGACTGACACATGCCGATTTATTGTCATGTTTTCCTGTTTTTAGTTTTTATTCTTTGCTTTTCCCCCATTCTATTAGGTTCCTTGTCTTCCCCAATGAGTTCCCTCTGCTGGGTCTCATGGGATTGTGACTTTCATTGTTGTTTAACATACTTAGAAATTTTTGGAGTGCAGCTTTTGTATTTGTGAAGTTTCTAAGGTGCTCTTTATTGTAGAAGTACCTTATTTCTCCACTGATTTTGAAAGATAGTTTTGCAGGCTACATCAATCTAGGTTGGAGCTTGTTTTTCTTTAAGCCATGAAAGACTTCACTCTGCTTTCCTTGACTTGAGCATTTCCATTACAAAGTCTGCTGTAATTCTGCTTGGCTTTCCTTTAAACTTTTTTCTCTAAATGCTTTCAATATTTCTGATAATTATATGCCTAGATGTAGATTTTTTTATATCATAGTCACTTGGAATCCTATATGCCTCAAATATCTATATGTCCAATTCTTTACCTTTTCCTGTGAATCTTTCTACCATTATATCTGTGAACATTTTTTCATATCTTTTGCACTATCTCCTGCTCATCACTGACTCCTGTCTTATTGTGTCATCTAGGAGCTGCTAGACTGATTTCTCATGGTTCCTTGCCATTTTCCAAAAATTATTCCTTTTCTGATCACTGGCTGCAATCCTGTCTTCTAGGTTTGATATTCAGTCTTCACATTTGTTCATCCTATTTTTCAAACTTTCACTGAGGTTTTTTTCTTTTGAGACAGGCTCTCGCTTTGTGTTCAGGCTGGCTCTGAGCTCACTGTGTAGCCCAGGCCAGCTTCGTACTCAGCAATCCTGTCTCTGCCTCCCGAGTGCTGGGATTACAAGCGTGAGCCACCACGCTCGGCTGCAATATTTTAAAATAAGGACTAAAGAGCATGGTTATCTTGAAGAAAGTGCCAAAAAGAAGGTGAGGAAAGAATTAAGTTGAAAGTTCAACTGATTGGTTTAATGGCTGACTAAAACACCACTGTAGACAGAATCAGATTTTAAAAAGATATTTGCAGACTTGCAAAGTAAATGATGGCTCCCACAGGCCTATCCCGCAGGAAAAAAAAGGGCTGGGCTGGAGATTGAGCTCAGTGGTTCCTGCACCTGCCTAGCAAGCACGAGGTCCCTAGTTTGATCCCAGTAACCACATACAATGATATGATCTTGGGCGTGGTGACTCTTGCCCACCAGCAATCAGCACCACATACCACAGTGCTGGGCGTGGTGGCTCATGCTTGTCATCCCAGCACTCAGTTGTGAGGCTTGCCTGGGCTATGTAGTTAGCTCAGGGCCAGCCTGTCCTACAAAGTGAGACCGTGGCCCCCCCCCCCAAAAAAAAAAAAACAAGGCTTGCCTGGGCTACATAGTGAGCTCAGGGCCAACCTGAACTACAAAGCAAGACCCTATCTCAAAAAAAAAAGGGTTGTCCTTGAGGAATGAGGGAGATGGGGCAAGGGATGAGTAGCTCCTAAATGGTTACCAGATGGGTAAATGCATGATTATTTCAACTGTTTAAAAACTGCTCAAATAATGTATCAGACGAAATACATGCCAAAGCAAAGCTGCTGACCATAAAGACAAAGGCAAGAAGAATCATACAATTGTGGGATTCTTCTAGTTTGAATAGTGTGTGGAAAGATAAAGACGTAGTATAGACCCTAAAGCAGCCACTAACATGACAAACCAAGAAATCTTAAGAAAATGAAAAACACTGGATAGCAAAGAAGACAGAAGATATAAAAGGCAATAAATTGATGAAATGAGTAGGAAACATACCAAGAGACTCAACCTCATCACATTAAATGTCAGTGGCCTAACCTGGTTGAAAGGTAGAAAATGTCAACTTGGATTGAGAATAAAAAGATGAGTCTGGGGCCAGAGATGTAGCTCAGTGGTTCTGGTGCCTGCCTCGCAAGCACAAGGTCCTGAATTCGATCCCGGTAACCACATACAATGCTGGGTGTGGTGAGCCACGCCCACCAACAATCAACCAGCAATCAGCACCACATACCACAGTGCAGGGCCTGGTGTCTCACGACTCATCCCAGCACTCCGGAGGCAGAGACGGGATGATTGCTGAGTTCGAGGCTTGCCTGGGCTACATAGTGAGCTCAGGGCCAGCCTGAACTACAAAGCGAGACCCTGTCTCAAAAAAAAAAAAAAAAAAAAAAAAAGATGAGTCTGTTCTGCTCTCAAGAAGTGTGCTTTAATATAAGGGTACAAGTAGGTTAGAAGTCAAAGGACAGAAAAGAGATACACCATGCTAACACTCGCAGATGGAACTTGGAGTGGCTCAGTGTCAGAGTGAAGAATACGAGGAGCTGAGGGAGGCTCTGTAATATGATAAGTTAACATTAACCTTGAGTTTAGGCACCTAATAAACTTAGATATATTGAGTAGACGTTAATCCAAGTGGGAACCAGACAAAAGCATGCATTTTGTGCTCATCTAACTGGTAAAGCAAAAAGTCAATGATACCATCAATTTGAGCAACACAGCCAACTTGTAGAATCCCCACATTACAGCAGAATACACACATTGCTTAAGGTGCCTGTGGACTGTGGAGATAGAGCTCTTATGGCCCATCAGAAAGTCAGCTTCAGAAGTAATCACACAATGTATGTTTCTGGGCACAGTAGGATTAACTGAAAAGTTAATAACGTAACAGATCCTTAAAAATCTCGCAAGTATGGGCCAGAGGGTTAGCTCAGTGTTTCTGGCGTCTGCCTCGCAAGCACAAGGACCTGAGTTCGATCCCCGGTTACCACATATAATGCTGGGCGTGGTGGCTCACTTCTGTCATCCCAGCACTCGGGAAGCAGAGACAGGAGGATTGCTGAGTTTGCAGCGGCTTGCCTGGGTGCCATAGTGAGCTCAGGGCCAGCCTGAACTACAAAGCGAGACCCTGTCTCCAAAAAGCAAAAAAAAAAAAAAAAAAAAAAATCTCCCAACTATATGGAAACTCAAGGACCTATAGGTAAAAGAACAGTCTAAAGGAAAATAAGTTTTGGGCTGCCACTGAATCAAATTAGAGGGAAATTTGACATAAAAATACCTGTATTGAAAAAAGGTCTCAAATCAGCCTCCTCTAATTTTTAAAACAATCCCAAAGCAAGTACAATAAACAGAATAATGAACATGGGTTTTGAATTAGAAACTAAAAAGAAATCTGATTCTAAAACAAAGTAGAACTCAAGTAAAATTCTTAAACATCTGAATTCAAAGCCTTGTTTTTTGGAAACATTTGGATGAATGAAATCTCTCAGCAAGATTTACCAGGGGAAAACTACTGATTTGTATTTCCCATAGAATGTAGGGTGAAAATTCCAAGAAGTTTGGCAATTTGAGTCATGCAACTTGAGAGAATACATCATGAGCAGATAGGATTTATCCAGTGAGTACATGCTTGATTTAACATTCAAAGATTACTGTAATTCGACCCTGGAGTGGCACAGACTCGGCTACCGGGCACCATCCGTTTCTGTTGGGCTGCGGGCCACCCACCGGGCCACTGTATCCCAGAGCGGCGCGGACTCTGCTCCCGGACACCATCCATTTCTGCCAGCGGCGGACTAAGGGCAGCCCACCGGCCCACTGTACCCTGGAGCTGTGCAGTGAGGAGTCAGGCACGGACCCTGGGTGCCATCACCACCACGGAGGGTTGAGAGCCTCTGCCCGACCCCACCCCACCCCGGAGCTGCCTTGTCAGGACCCAGGTCCTAGAGGAGCCGGAGCCTTCTCCTGCATCCCTCCACAGGGGGCATGCTCCTAGAGCTGCACTGAGAGACCAGGCAAGATTAAATATAAGGGGGGGAATTTACCTATTTTGCCATCTATTCACCTCTCGTCCCCACACCCTCTATCTTCCTGTGAGAAGCAATATCCAGAAATAGAAGATTCTTAGGCTGCCCTATTTCCCTATTTCTTCTGTATTATAAGGTGTGCAAAGTCTCCAGTGGTCTTACAACATACACTTGGTACTGTTGTACATATGCCCTTTTATCCTCTATTACCCGCTGGCATATATGAGGCTCTAGGGTATAGGTGATCTCCATAAATCTGCTAACCCTATGTCATTCTCCTGTCTTCCCTACCTCCCTGATTCCCCAGTGACCTCTTATCCCCAAAGGGTTCAGGGGGTACCTTTACGATCTGTATGTTGTGTACACATTGCTGATTAATTCGAAATTCTGGCATATGGACAGAGGTAACTCATAAGCTCAAAGTCCCCAGAATTCAATTTAACAAATCTTATTTACTGTGTTTAATACTGATATTGGCATTGATTGTATTATGGTAACAAACAAGATGTGATTGTTCTGCTCAAATACTTCCCATGATGTGTCAAGAACTGAGAATTCTCAAGGGTCATTAGATTCCAGGAGGACCCCTCAGGAAAGTGCCACTTCCAAAGGGCCCCAGATAATAGAGACCTGCAACAAACATTGCCCTGTCATCAGGCAAAGAACATGAATAACGAGAGTAGAAATGAGAAAATACACAAAAATCAGACAAAGATCACAGGGAAATTCAGAGAAAAGGGAAATAGGGCAAATTGAAACTCAAACACCAGGACTGCTGTGGAGATGGCAACTGAAGCTCATCCAGTAAAATGGAAATCAGAACTCATCTGATATCGAAACAGGGATATTGTCCACAGTGAAAGTCATTAAAGAAGACACCAGCGAGATGATAGAATCCAAGACAGCAGAAGCAATGGAACCTTTTAAACAGCTTCAAGCAGAGCTCCAGGGAATGATGGAGCACGAAAGCTTGCGCAGTAGGATGAACGAAGCAGAGAACTGAATCTCAGACCTAGAGGACAGCAGAGCAGCCAATGAGCAGGCAAGGCATAATCTATGGAAAAGAGCAAGGGATCATGAGAAATCAATTCAACAGCTTCTAGATGACTAAGAAAAATATAGGACTGATTGGAGTCACTGAGGAAGTAGACAGTGTAAAAGACAAAAAGAAAAAAGCTACTGGGGCCGGAGGGTTAGCTCAGTGGTTCCGGCGCCTGCCTCGCAAGTGCAAGGTCCTGACTTCGATCCCCGGTAACCACATATAATGCTGGGCATGGAGACTCACGCCCACCAACAACCAACACCACATACCACAATGCTGGACGTGGTGGCTCACGCCTGTAATCCCAGCACTTGGGAGGCAGAGACAGGAGGATTGCTGAGTTCACGGTGGCTTGCGTGGGCACCATAGTGAGATCAGGGCCAGCCTGAACTACAAAGCGAGACCCTGCCTCAAAAAGCAAAAAAAAAAAAAAAAAGCTACTGTTGGGCTGGAGATTTAGCTCAGTCGTTCCGGTGCCTGCCTTGCAGGTGCAAGGTCCTGAGTTCAATCCCACTAATCACATAGAATGCTGGGGGTGGTGACTCACGCCCACCAGCAATCAACACCACACAGCAGTGCCGGGCGTGGTGGCTCACGCATGTAATCCCAGCACTCAGGAGACAGGAGGATTGCTGAGTTCGAGGCTTGCCTGGACTCCATAGTGAGCTCAGAGACAGCCTGAACTACAAAGCGAGACCCTGTCTCAAAAAAAAAAAAAGCTGTTGTCAGAGATACATACAGAAAACTTCACAGGAAAAGAAATAGACCTACAGATAAATGAGGCCTATCAGACTTCAAAACACTGACAAAAGTATCTACACCTAGACATAATTATCAAGGATCCAGAGGTACAAAAGAATGAAATACTGAAAGCAGTGAGAGAAAGGAAGAAAATCACCTACAAAGGGAAGCCCATAAGGATCAGACTTTTCAGCACAAACAATGCAAGGACAGCGTGGAGAGAAGTATTTCAAGCATAGCAGGAAAACAACCTCCAACCTAGACTGTTGTATCCTGCAAGACTATCTTTCAGAATAGACAGGGAAATAAGATACTCCCATGATAAAGAACACCTGAAAAACTCCACAAATACAAAACCTGCACTCCAAAACATCCTAAAGAACATCTTGGAAAAAAACACAGAAGATTCCATACCCATGGGACCCAGGAGAGTGAATTCATTGGGGCAAACAAGAAAATAGAAAAGCAAAGAAAAGAAGAAAAGAACCAAGAACAGGGAAACACGGCAGCTCTGAATATGTCCATATCAGTCATAACCATTAATGTCAACGGACACAATGGGCCAATTAAAAGAGACTAGGGCTGGAGATTTAGCTCAGTGGTTCCAGCTCCTGCCTCACAAGCACAAGGTCCTGAGTTTGATCCCGGTGACCACATACTAATGCTGGGTGTGGTGACTCGTCTCTCAGCCTAGCACTCAGGAGGCAGAGGCAGGAGGACTGCGGAGTTGATGCTTGCCTGGGCTACATAGTGAGCTCAGGGCCAGCCTGGACTACAAAGCCAGACCCTGTCTCAAAAAAAAAAAAAAAAAAAAAGACTAGCAGATTGGATCAAGAAGCAAGATCCTACAATCTGCTGCATACAGGAAATACCTAATTCAGAAGGAAACCCATAGACTGACAATAGGTTGGAAAACAATCCTCCATGCCACAGGAAACTGCACAAAAGCAGGAGTGGCTATCTTGTTTGCAGATAAAATCTATTTCAAACCAAACTGATTAAAAGAGATAAAGGTCACAATATTCTCGTACAGGGAACTATCCAAGAAATAGAAATATTTATGCACCGAACTCTAATGCACCCAACTATATAAAACATTACTGGACATGAAAAAGCCAGTTATCCATGAATAGCAGGGGATTTTATTACGCCACTGTCAAATTGACAGATCAACTGGATAAAGCATCAATAAGGAAATACTTGAGCTAAATCAAACCTTCCAGCAAATGCACTTATTACATGCCTACAAAATTTTTCACCCTTCAAAGCGAGAATACCTTCTCAGCTGCTCATGGGTCATTCTCCAAAATAGATCAAATTCTAGTCCATAGAACAAGCTTAAATGCAAAGGAATTGAAATTATCCCCTGCATACTATCAGACCATAGTGCCTTGAAACTGGAGCTGAATAGCAGAAGATATTCCAAGATCCTCATAAACACATTGAAATTGAACACTTAACGAACCAATGGGCCACAAAAGAAATTAAACAGTTTCTACAACTAAACGACAACCCCAGCACAACATGCAGGAATTTATGTGACACAATGAAAGGAGATCTGTGAGGGAAATTCATAGCAGTGAATGCCTACACTCAGAAAGTAGAGCAAACTGAAATAAACAATCTAATGATGAACCTCAGACATTTAAAAAGAGGAGCAAAACAAACCCAAAGTACATAGGGAGAAAATAAGGATCAGAGCAGAAATTAATGCAATGGAGACAAACAGGAACCAACACAAAGAATGAATCAAAGAGTTGGTTGTGAAAGGATAAATTAAGATCGACAGACCCTTAGCCAACCTTATCAAACGAAGGAAGGAAGAGGCTCAAATCCATGCTATAAGGAATGAAAATGGGGATATCAGCACAGACCCAGAGGAAGTCCAAAGGATCAATACGTACTTTGAAAATCTATACTCCAAGATGGAAAATTAAGAAATGGATAGAATCCTAGACACATATGAACTTCCAAAGCTGAATGAAGATACAAAAATGTTAAACAACCTGCTATCAATGTGGGAAATTGAAAATGTAATAAAAAACCTACCAACAAAGAAAAGCCCTGGTCCTGACGGCTTCACTGCTGAATTCTACAAAACTTTACAAGAGTTAATACCAGTACTTCTCAGTCTCTTTAATGAAATCAAAAGAGAAGGAGTACTCCCCAAATCATTCCTTGAAGCAACCATCACCGTGATTCCAAAGGCAGGGAAAGATCCCACCAAAAAAAAAAAAACTACAGGCCAATCTTTCTCATGAACATTGATGCAAAAATCCTCAAAATACTGGCAAACAATAGTTATCAAAATCATACACCCTAATCAAGTCGGATTTATCCCAGGGATGCAAGGCTGGTTCAACATACATAAATCAATGTAATACACTGTATTAACAGACTCAAGGACAAAAAACATTATCTCAATAGACGCAGAACAAACATGACAAAAATCCAACACCTATGTAAGCTCAAAACCCTACAGAGAATTGGAATCGATGGACTTTATCTCTATGAGAAACAGCCAGCATCCTACTCAATGGGCAAAGACTGAAACCTTTACACTAAGGTCAGGAACGACACAAGGATGCCCGCTGTCACCACCCTTGTTCAATATAGTACTGGAAACATTAGCAATCAGGCAGGACAAAGATATAAAAGTAATAAAGATAGGAAAGGAAGAAGTTAAACTGTCATTTGCTGATATGATTATCTAGAGGATCCTAAAAACTCAACCAAAAGCCTGCTAGACTTCATGACCAAATTTGGTAGTGTTGCTGGATACAGGGTCAATGCTCAAAAATCAACAGCCTTTGTCTACACAGACTCACTGAAAGAAATTGGGGAGCCAATCCCTTTCACAGTAGCACCCAGAAAATGAAATCTCTAGGAGTCAACCTAACAAAGGAAGTGAAAGACCTCTCTGAAAACTATAGGACTCTGAAAAACAAGATAGAAAAAGAAACCAGAAAGCGGAAAGATATCCCTTGTTCCGAGGGTAGGGAGAACCAACATCGTCGACTACTATACAGATTCAAAGCAATTCCAATTGAAATTCCAACGGTATACTTCAGAGCTAGAGAAAACAAAAATTCATCTGGAACCACAAGAAACCTAGAATAGCAAATTCTAAGCAACAACGACATGGCAGGGGGTATTACCATCCCCAGTTGAAAACTCTACTATAAAGCCGCTGTGATAAAAACTGCATGGTACTGGTAAAGTAACAGACCTGAGGGCCAGTGGAATCGATTAGAAGACCCAGAAATAACTCCAGATAACTAAGCCACCTTATCTTTGACAAAGGAGCCAAACATCCCCAATGGAAGAAAGACAGCCTCTAACAAATGTTGCTGGAAAAACTGGGCTTTAGCCTGCCAAAAGCCAAAGCTAGACCTATCTCTTTCACCATGCACAAAACTCACAATGGATATGAGACTTAAACATTAAAACAGAAACAATAAGCCTGCTGGAAAACAGGCTAGGTAAAACTCTTGGAGACATTGGCTTAGGCAGAGACTTTAAGAAAACCTCTATAGCACAAGTCCTAGCAGAAAGAATCAAGAAATGGGATCTCATCCTACTGAAAAGCTTCTGCACAGCAAAAGTCACTGGCACTGCTAAAAGACAACCAACAACATGGAAAAAATCTTTAGTAGCTGTTTATCAGACAAAGGGCTATGATCTACAATATATAAAGAACTCAGATCAGCCTCCCCAAGTTTTAAAGACCCAATTCAAAACTGGGCATCTGGCAAGGTGTGGTGGTTCATCCCTGTAAGCCCAGCACTTGGGAGGCAGAGGCAGGAGGATTGCTGAGTTTGAGGCTTGCCTGGGCTACCTAGCGAGCTCAGGGCCAGCCTGGACTACAAAGTGAGACCTTGTCTCCAAAAAACAAAAAAACAAAACAAAAAAACAAAAAACAAAACAAAACAAAGCCCATCTGAAATGAACACTTCTCAGAGGCAGAAGTCAAAGCGGCCAAAGAAATGTTCACCACCACTGGTTATTCGAGAGATACAAATGAAAACAGATTTCATCTCACTCCACAAAGAATGGCCGCGATCCCAAAGTCAACCAACAATAAATGCTGGCATGGCTATAGGGAGAAAGGAACCCTTCTCTCCACTGTTGGTGGGATTGCAGACTTGTGCACCCATTGTGGAGATCAGTGTGGAGATTTCTCAGAAAACTAGGACTACGGGTTCCATTTGACCCTGCTATTCCCCTGCTAGGAACATACCCAAGAGAATTAAAAAAATCACATTGGAAAGACAGATGTACACCCTTGTTCATAGCAGCTCAGTTCGTGATAGCTCAATCTTGGAAACAACCCAAATGTCCATTAGCTGGAGAGTGAATAAAGATGTGGTTTGGGCCGGAGGGTTTGCTCAGTGGTTCCAGCGCCTGTCTCGCAAGCGCAAGGTCCAGAGTTCAATCCCCAGTAACCACATACAATGCTGTGCGTGGAGACTCACACCCAATGGCAATACCACAGTGCCGGGGGTGGTGGCTCACGCCTGTAATCCCAGCATGCAGGAGGAAGAGACAAGAGGATTGCTGAGTTTGAGGCTTGCCCAAGCTACATAATGACCTCAGAGCCAGCCTCAACTACAAAGTGAGATCCCATCTCAAAAAAAAAAAAAAAAAAAAAAGATGTGGTTTTTAAGATGTAGTGTTACTCTGCCATAAAGAATGGTCAGATTGGGCCGGAGGGTTAGGTCAGTGGTTCCGGCGCCTGCCTCGCAAGCATAAGGACCTGAGTTCGATCCCTGGTTACCACATATAATGCTGGGCCGTGGTGGCTCACGCCTGTCATCCCAGCACTCGGGAGGCAGAGACGGGAGGATTGCTGAGTTCCTGGCGGCTTGCCTGGGCACCATAGTGAGCTCAGGGCCAGCCTGAACTACAAAGCAAGACCCTGTCTCCAAAAAGCAAAAAAAAAAAAAAAGAATTAACTTGTGTCATACTGGTACAAATTCCCCAATGTTTTATGTGTTTGAGATGTATAGAAATTGTACCAATAATTTAAAAAATTACTCTAAATCATATAAACAAAGCATAACATGCACAATTATATAAAAGGATTTGACAAAAATACAACACTCATTTCTTGTAAGCAAAGTAGGAATAAATGGATGAAAGACATCTACAGAAACCCTTCTATCAGTTGTGACAGTATTTTGCCTCATCAAAAACACATGTCCACTCCTAGCACGTCTGTGCAACGTGACATCGGAAGTTCTCGACTCAGCAGTTGGGCAGTAAAGGAGGGTATGGTCGGCGGAAGTGTTGGAAAAATGATCAAGACATGATATCTTACCAATGCCTTCCAATGGATGGAAGTATTATGTAGAGCAAACATACTAACGAAACAGGATGTGCAATTGAAGTTATTTCAACATTTGCGGTCGCATAAAATATTCTGTACTTTGGAAAATCTGACTCCCTAAAATGGAAGACCTACGGGATGAAAACCACGAAGTCTCCACACTGATAAGTGTTATGAAGCCATCATGGGCACAGAGCTCAGTGTTGAGAAGGGAGATGGGTGTTACTGGCGAGGCCCAGCGTGAGGGGTCGTGGTGGTGACAGGGGTTGTGACTGTTTCTCACGATGCACAACTGCACATGCAGGAAAATGACACTGATCTCCAGATACAGCTTCAGAAATCTAATCCAGCTTCAACATGAGTTTCCCAGTTTTTACAGCGCGTTAGACAAGCTATCACACAGGACGTCAAAGAGCCTACAAGGACCAGAAAAGGATGAAAAGAATTTACAGACATATACAGTGCATTGTACAGGTTAAGTTTTATCCTGTGGTTAGAATGACAGATATGGGCTGCAGATTTAGCTCAGTGGTTGGGTCACCTGCCTAGCAAGTGCAAGGTCCCTTGTCCCATCCCTGTAACCATGCAGTGATATTGGGCGTGGTGACTCACGCCCACCAGCAATTGGTACCACACCCCACAATGCTGGGCGTGGTGGCTCACGCCTGTCATCCCAGCACTCAGGAGGCAGAGGCAGGAGGATTGCCGAGTTCCAGATTTGCCTGGGCTACATTAGTGAGCTCAGGGCCAGCCTGAACTACAAAGCGAGACCCTTTCTCAAAAAATGAAAGTGACAAAAACATTGTTAGAGCCTTGATTACTAAACTCAGCCCCCACTTTAACTTCTTCCTAGACTGGTATTTTCTCAAGGATGGTGCACTAGAGGACAGGACTCTCAAGGACGCTGCTCTGTGGCAGATGTGCCACGGTCCAAAGCTAGAGGGCCGGGGCCTGGGTGCTAATGGGGTGCAGAGCGCTGGACTCAGTCACCCGCTTAGCCGCGGGGCTTTGGAGGTAACTGGAAATTACAGAAGCCTCATCTACAGGAAAAGGGCTGACGATCCCGCCCACAGAACAGCAGTTCCTCAGGCTGACGCCCAGGCTCTTCAGTGACTTAGCTGGCCAACAGCAGTAGGTACCTTACCAGGTACTGGTTTCCTTCTCTGATCCTTTAAAGCGATCTGGTGAGTAACAGTGACACACCCGCATGCTTGTGAGCAATGCTTCGCCTCACACTGTACGCACAGCGCGGCAGACACCGCAGCCTGACTACCAGGGTCCAGAGCCAAACAGCAACGTAAGCAGCTTTGCGTTTGTTCTCTCCAGATGGAGAGGCCGGGGCAGGTCCAAGGTGACCCCTCCTGCCAGGGCCCCCCCTGCCCTGCACTTCCTGCCTCAGCCCTGGGCGTGGCCCACTGGCCTCTTTCTCACTGCTGAGACAAAACACCTGACACCTAAAGGGGAAAGTGTTCGGTTGTCTTCAGCTGGCTGCAAGGCAGAGCGCGGCATTCGGCGGAGAGGCGCCGAGAAGCCTTTCATGGCCTCCGCTTGGGAGCAGAAGCAAAGGAACCCTGAGCACGGCTTTCTGCCCGTTTTTATACAGACTACCGGGACCAGGGTGGTGTCAAGCCGGGGAGTGGACCGACTCAATAGCCACACGCTCTGAATTACACATCTCTATTTAATAGCTCCCCTTCCCTGCCCTCAGGGAAGAGCCACATTCAGTGTGAAGCTTCGGACCACAGGACTTCTTTCCCGAGGTGCCAGTGCTTTTAGTTTCTCACAGCTGCAAGGCCAACAGGACACAGCCGAGAGCGCACGAGCTGAGCCTGGAGTCACATTAGACCTTAAATCCAGGGGTTTGGCTCATTGCTGGGAAGTGGGGTCATTTCCACAGTCCAGAGACTTCCCAGGACACTTAGTCCATGGCAGGTCGGCGAGTCACACCGACAGGCCGTGCCACTCGGGTGGACATGGAGCCGCGTGTACTCCGGGAGCAGACAGGGGCCAGGATGTGACAGAGGGCACAGCACTTCCCAGGCACAGC
>PVIC010023477.1:0-26785 GCA_004025085.1 Thryonomys swinderianus | reverse complement strand
CAAAAAAAAAAAAAAAAAAAAAAAAAAAAAAAGATTTGAGCTATCATTTCACCAGTAAAAACATATGCCATATAAGTACATGAAAAGAGGCCTAAGATCATTTGTCTTTAGACCTTAAAATCAACAAGCTACTACCTCTAGAATAGTGCATACAAAAAACTTGATATTACTAAATGTTGAAGAAAGATAAGGAGCAACTGGAACTCTCATACTCAGCCAACGGAAATGCGAAATCCTATTTTGTTAAACAATTCATCAATTTCTTATAAAATTAAATATAGTTACCATATAACCTAGGAATTCTAATTGAGGTTATTTACCCACATGGGATGAAGACAAATAGTCTCACAAAAACTCTGCTAAAATTTATAATGCTCTTATTTATGAATGCCAAAAGCTAGCAATGAACAAAATGTCCTCCATTTCCAATGGATAAAAAAATTATACTACATCCATATGATGGAATACTACTCAACAATAGAAAGCAAGTGATTAATACATGATTTGGATAAATCTCCAAAGAATTGTAAGAGGACTATACATTTAGACTCAAAAACTATAGTATGTAATGCCATTTATATTATTTTTTTTAATTGCAAAACCTATAGGTACAAAAATCAAAGCAATAATTGTCAGGAGTTGAGGCAGAAAAGAAGAAATTGACTACAATGGCCAGAAAGAACATTTTAGGGTGTTGCAAATATTCTCTAAATCCCTATGGGAGTTACATAAATTTCTCATAACTCATATAGCCATGCACTGAAAAATGATCTACTTGGTCAAAAATAAAATGAACCAAGATTCAGATGTCCAGTAGCAGCCTTTATCAGAAGTGTACCTACCAGGGTCGAAGTTTTAGCTCAGTGGTTCCGGCACCTGCCTCGCAAGTGCAAGGTTCTGGGTTCAATCTGGGTAACCACATGCAACAATGCTGGGCATGGTGACTCACGCCCACCAGCAATCAGTACCACATACCACAGTGCCAGCCATGGTGGCTCACACCTGTAATCCACGCACTCGGGAGGCAGAGGCAGGAGGATTGCTGAGTTCGAGGCTTGCCTGGGCTACATAGTGAACTCAGGGCCAGCCTGAACTAGAAAGTGAGACCCTGTCTAAAAAAAAAAAAAAAAAAAAAAAAAAAAAAAAAAAAAAAAAAAAAAAAAAAAAAAAAAAAAAAAAAAAAAAAAAAAAAAAAAAAAAAAAAAAAAAAAAAAAAAAAAAAAAAAACAAGAAGTGTACCTACCAGACTCCTCTGAAAATGAGGAGTAAAAAACAGTAAAAAACAGAGCAGGCAGGCAGTTATATGCAGGCTTAGGGCAGAAACTAGGATTAGGGGTGGGAAAACACCAGATAGTTTTCTGATTGGTGTGTTTCAGTGTGACAGGCAGGGGAGAACAGGGCTCTGTGGGAAGAAGAAGGGCAATTTTTGCTGGTAATGCCATTTTCACTTTCTTCTGAACTGGCCAGACCTATCGGTATTCTTTGTAAATTATACCTCAAAATAAAACAGCAAATAAATGTGAACTTTTCAAAATTGGTCAATACTGTTTCAAATGAGTTTCTTCTAAATCTTGGCAATATTCTGTCTATATGTAAGTTAAGATTTTTTCCTGATTCAACTTACTTGCTATAAAATATTAACTATATTATTATACTAATTCTACTGAAATAGGTATATACTATTTATAGGTAAAGGGAGCCACAGAGCCAAAATTTAGAAGAGTAAATTTTATGCCAGCCAAAATAAGAAAAAAATATATCCTGCTTCACAACTTTGGACAAAATATTAATTCAACACAATTTAACAAGAACTTATTTGGCATATGTTACCTTAATCTATAAATTGGGCAGCTTTACAAATTTTAAACACACTAGATGGCCATATTCGATTCCCAGGTCTAGACTACTTCTGACTATGTTTAGAAATGCCTTAATGACATTACAGAATGCACTTCTAAGATAATACCTGGTACAAAATAAGTCAGTAATAACCATTAGCTATTTTATTATTTAAATTTCCCCAGCCCACATTTATTATTAAAGCTTCATAGTATGATACAGTTGTCTTTGTTCCTCACCTAGCAACATTTACCCAGCACCCCACAGCTCCCTCTCCTCCCCAGGTTTTGCTGTATTGGGGTGCCTCCTGTCCCTGACATGACCATATGCTTCCTAAGGAGAAAAGAAGTGTGCCAAAGGGCACATTGTAATGACATGAGGCAGTTAAAGTGCCCCCCTTTCCTCACCAGTGCTGGATATGGCATGGGCACATAGTGCAGTCTACAAGGAAGCCTGAGATAAAGTCTGCTGGAGGCTTCTGGAAAAGCTTGTCCTTACTGATCAAGAATCACAAAAGCAGAAACAATCTCTCATGACCATGTTGTAGTTGCATCTAATGGAGGATATGAACTGTTTCAGCATCTGGCAGCCAGTTGCAGGCTAGACTGAACAGTGAAGGAAGAAAAGTGGAAAAGCCCAAGGTGGTGAGGCTGTCGCTGCATCCGGGTCACCTCGCTTCCACTTCGCCGTCTGAGGTCATGCTCTTTAAGCCAGGCGAGTTTACGTATTCTGCTGTTTGAAGCCCAAAACTCCATCACTGACACCTGTCCTTACAGAAAATGCTGTTTTCTGTGAGTTAGCAGGAGGAGCAAAGATCACAGAAAAAGAAGCCAGAGCCCCATATTTATGCTTGAGACCTTTATCATATACAATAATATTTATTTAGTGATGAAAAATAAGGGTTAAAATAGCAATCTAAAAATGACAAAAGTAGAAACTGAATGGAAGGTACATGGCAACTCTACTATCTTCACAACTTTTCTAAAAGTCTAAACTATTAATAGCTTAAACATTTAACAGATGTTAAAAACAGTAAATCTGATTTTAAAAAGTGTATTTTAAAATGTGATGTTCATTTGCATAGCAATATTCTTCATGTGAACGATTTCTATGGCAAAAATCTCTCCCCTCGTATTCATTCTCCTACCCATCCATACCGAGCACCCCCTAACAATGTTCAGGAAGCAGCAGTTCCTGTGACCATCAGCAGATAAGATGTTAGCCATGCTGCAGGAGTGCTGTGACCCACAGGGGACCACAAAATGCTTAGTGACAGAGCCAAGCATAGCACAGGTCCCCATAAAGACAGCTTTGTCTCTCTCCTGCTGCCTGACAGGCAAGATTTTTTTTTTTTAACAAAGCCTCATGGAAAAAAAGAAGTTTTAACTTGGTGGAAACTAGTCAGTTACCACAGGAACAATTCAAAAGCCTATAAGCTGAAGAATCTGATTTTTTTGTTTTTATTTTAAAAAGAACATAATTCATTGAGCAAAGGACATTGAATATCCTGAGTACCCCCAAACACCTTGACTTTACCAAATCTTACCAAGCTATGGTTTACTTATAGTGTGCTTCAACTTCGTAAAGAGCAAATTTCCTTTCTATGACTGTGTGTCTTAAATAATGCACATTTATTTGAATAAGCTTATAAACAGTGGGCAAAATTATCATGCATCTTTTTCGACTTGATTCCTTCATATCGAAACATTCTGATTTTTGAAAGGCATTAGTTTAAATTTTTGTGCAAAAATTACAAAATATGATGAAGTACAGAGTGATTATTGTATAATAAAAATAGGGGGTGTCTAAACACTCTGCTCAGTGTCAAGCTAGAACATAAAGTCTCCTTTAAGTGGAGGAAGCTACTTACTTCATCCAAGCCAGGAAGTCAGGAAAAGTCAAGAGCCCAGAGAGAGGAAGGGCCAGAGACCAGGTACAACCTTTTCATCACTGATGACCTACTCCTTCCCGAGGGACCCTCCTCCTAACAGCACATTTAGCTGATGGAGTGAGTTCCCACACACTCCATCTTTGAACACAAGGGCCTTTGGGAGGAGTTTTCACCTAATGTGTAACCTACAACTACAGTGGTTGAATTTAGAGAGACAGAGTAGAAGGGAGTCTCACATGGGAGAAGTGGAAGTCTTTTCCTAGGTTCAGAGTTTCCAGTTGGAAGATGAACATGTTCTACAGACAAATGGTGGTGATGGTGGCACAGTAGGGTGACTGTGTTAGTGCCAGTGAACTGTGTAATCAAAAATAGTTAAAATGATACATTTTGTGTATATTTACCATAATGTTAAAAATCAAAGTTAAAAGAAAGAGACCAGGCAACAAATAACAGTAGCCTGGAGTTAGGTCAGTAGAAGTAGGTAGATAAGGGATATATTTTAGAGGTAGAATCTAAAGCCTTGTTAATAAATTAGGGAAGACGAAAAAGAAGGAAGGTGAAGTGGTTAAATGGTACTTCTGTCTACAGAGTTGAGAAAGGTCTGAAGACAGATTAGAGTCAAAATCTAGAGTCTTAGAAATCTTAAGTTGGAGATGCCTCCAACAACATAAGCAAGTGCAAGTGTCAAGTTCGTGACCAAAATCAACTCTGGACATGAGGAGGAAGCTTATCCGGGAGAGGTGAATCTGGAAATCACCATCTGTGAAGCCCCAAGAAGAACATGTAGGGAGAGAAGTCAATCCAGCCATTATAATAGGCTTGAGGTTCCAGATACATTATTTAATCCAAGAAAACAGGGTAGCTTTGAACATAAAATACTCCAACTGAATTTCTCTTATAAATAAGTAAGATGAGAAGAAAAGAGTCTTCATGAAACCCCTGAAGAACTCCCTTCTCTCCTCCACTCTGGTGAGCAGCTATGTGTGACTGCTCGTGATCTTCAGCGTCTCTTCCACCTTGCATTTGTTTTATTACTCAATGTAACAATAACCCACAACCTTTGGACCAACTGCTTCCATTTGTTTTGTAGTAACTAACTTCTCCTGTGTAGCTATCAGCTTTCCAATTGATGTGTCCCCAAGTGAAGAGCATGTGTAACAAATATTTGTACCTATACAATTAATGCAGCACTCTATCCATAAAAGACATTCAATCTGGGCATGTGCCCTCAGGGGAACCAGGAGAATTGTTCTCCAGTAAGGAAAAGAGTTTCTTGTCCTAGGGAAAATAGTAGGATGAAATGGGACATAGCAATTATTGACCCTTTTTTTATTTCTGGAACAACATCTTTTTTTTAACTAAATTATCTAGAAACAAGACAACAGTATGAATTATTCAAATGAAATGACAAATTCAAAAGGTCAATGCCACTTCTCTGGGAACCGAATCTGTTTGGCACAATAAGAGTTTGAGAGGTTACTCATTAGCAGAGACTTGATTTTTTTTTTTTCAAAGAATCCAGATTATCATAAAGTGATGGGCAGGACACTCTCCATGGATCGATGCATTCTGCTATTCTATGTCAGGTCAAATTCAAAAGAAAGCAATACAATGTATCACTCTTACTCATTCACTCAACAAACATTCACTGGTTGTCTATCACGGGCCAGGTACACATTGATAAGTCTTACCCTTAGTTCCCAAGTAACTCAGAGTACGTTCACGATCTGGTAAAATGGTACAGCCTGGGAATGGTACACAGGTCAAAAGCAAGGTTTTCTCCAAAGCAGAATTTATTAAGTTAGGAATCTTTAAAATATTGCATATAAAATCAACTTTTTTTTGAGTCAGGGTCTCACTTTGTAGTTCAAGCTGGCCCTGAGGCAAGCCTCAAATTCAGCAATCCTCCTGCCTCTGCCTCCCAAGTGCTGGGATTACAGGCATGAGCTACCACACCCAGCATTGTGATATGTGGTACTGATTGCTGGTTGTTGTATTGTTGTATGTGCTTACCATAGGTTGAACCAGGGACCTTGCGCTTGCTAGGCAGGCTCCTAAACCACTGAGCTAAATCTCTGGCCCCATAAAACCAATTCTTAGTGGTTATGATTTATATCTAGGTGTCGCTCTTCACTTGGAGACACATCAATTGGAAAGCTGATAGCTACATAGGAGAAGTTAGTTACTACAAAACTAATGGAAGCAGTTGGTCCAAAGGTTGTGGGTTATTGTTAC
The DNA here is from genome assembly GCA_004025085.1 of Thryonomys swinderianus. Classification (NCBI taxonomy): domain Eukaryota; kingdom Metazoa; phylum Chordata; class Mammalia; order Rodentia; family Thryonomyidae; genus Thryonomys; species Thryonomys swinderianus. The sequence goes on along the minus strand of PVIC010023477.1, from coordinate 20,820 downwards.
AAATTGAGTAATAAAACAAATGGAAGGTGGAAGAGACGCTGAAGATCACGAGCAGTCACACATAGCTGCTCACCAGAGTGGAGGAGAGAAGGGAGTTCTTCAGGGGTTTCATGAAGACTCTTTTCTTCTCATCTTCTCATCTCAAGTGCTCGTAGGTAGGACTTCCTGGAAGGGATGGGCTCCTGAGGCATGACGCCCCCGGCAGCTTCCCCGCTGCGATGCCCCTCCACCACTCTGCCCACCTTGGAGCCCACGGACTAGAGACTGAAACCTCTACAAACTGTGAGCCAAAATAAACCACTCTTCCCTTAAGCTGTGGGTGTCGAGCACTGTATCACAGTGACGAGAAAAGTGACTCAGACAGGGCTAAATACTGCGTTCCTAAAGACCTGCAGACTTCTCCGTGCCTAGGCCTCCTGGTGATGACACGTCACAATCAGCGGCATGTTCTTGTCAAGTCGGAACGTCCAGAGAAAGAAATGACCTTGGAGAAGAGAGTGGTCAAAGCAGAAGTTGGAGAAGGAGAATCAGAGGGAAGCAGTGGAAAGCACTGAGCCAGCATGGCCAGCAGGTAGGTGGAGGGGCCTCGAAGTCTCTCTCCTGGAGGGGAGGCAGTGGGGAGCAAGGCCAGTTACATTGGAATCACACAGCAAACCGCCTTCCCTCCAACACATTTCTCATTACAATCCGGGTTCTCACTTATATAAGCAAATCAACTTGGGACGTGTGACTCTTGAGGAGTCTCGCTCTGTTGCCTGGACTGGTCTGTCTTCTGTGCTCCAGTGACCTCCCACCTGTGCCTCTAGCTGGACTATGGGCACACACACACACACGCACACACTGGGCCAGCTTGTATTTTGCATTTTAATTAAGCAAATTGGAATTCTGGTTAACATTGAAGACTAAGGTGCTCCTGGCTTCTTGAATACTTTGAACTTCAGAGCCTGCACCAAGACCAACACCCAACTGGGAGGCTCTTGTCACCCAAGCAGCTGGCTTCTCCAAGGGACAGCCTCATGGAGACGCCCCAACAGAATTCCCCAGAGACAGTGAAGCTTGCATGCCTACTAGTAACGCTTCTTTGTCTTTGACATTTTCTTGTCTTCTTAGCAAGTAACTGTTTTTCTATTTGGGGGTTTTTGTAGGCATGAATGGAGAAAAGTGGTTATAATTTCTGTTTTAAACTATTTTCCCTACAAATCAGGAAGGCAATTTATGCCTGACATACACATCCTTAGGCCCAGGATCCCGGTTACTACACATTCCTGGTAACAATGCTTCAATCATCATTTCCTTGCTCTAAGAACCTGGAGATAAACAGCAGCAGGAGTTTGTGACATGCAGAGGTTAAACACAAGAGTAGGAGATCTCTACCCTGCAGGCGGTAGGTTACATAAGGGTGAGACAGTAGCGCCAAAGCAGCCATGGCTTTAGATTTGAACGTGAGTTCCTCTAGTGAGAGCTGTCAGGCGCTAGTTACTACAAAATAAATGCCTCTTGGCTGCTTTCTTTTGCTCTTGATTAAAAAGAAAGGAAAACTGTAACACAGTTCTTAACTTTTAAATTGTATCATCACTGCTTCTTTAACAATTCCGTTCATCACTCCAGGCAAATCAGTTTCTCATTCATAAATTCTCTGATTGTCAAAACAGTGTACATGATCGTTTATCACAATGTAATGTATCTTAAAAAAGAATCATAACATAAAGAAGACTTTATGTAAAGGAGAGCCTGCTTGGGTAGATTTCAAAAGCAAGCCCAGATTGGCTGTTTATTGATTTCTTGCTGTGAGCAACATAGCATTTTCTTTTAGAAACTTTTAAGGTTTCAGTTGTGTAGTGTTGTATCCACGTTTCTGAACTGTATCCCTCCCTCCCTTCTTTCCTTTTTTTCCTTCCTTCTTTCCACCTTCCTTGCCCTCTCTCTCTCTCTCTCTCTCTCTCTCTCTCTCTCTCTCTGAGCTTTGGTATTTGTGAATTTTTATTTAAAAATCTTAACCTTTTATCTAAAAATCTTTGTGGTTACAATCATAAAATATTTATAGCATTTACAAATCACCCAAGACCTTGTAGCTCATTATTTAGCATATTAAAATGTATGGTAGCAAACAAAAACCAAACTCATTCAAATGAGTTACCGTACGTTAGGTTATTGATAGAGCATTCAGTTTTAAGGAATATTGTAATGCAATACCAAACTGGTCACTGTTCTAGAAGCCAGAAGTCCAGAGTCAGACTCTCAGCAGGCCCCTCCCTGTGGGTTCAGAGATGGATCTTCCAGCTTCAACCCAGTTATTGCCAGTTGTCCATAGCTGTCCTGGATTGGCACATGGAGCACACCTGTCTCTGCCTCTGTTCCCTAGGTGTTCTCACTGTGGACATGGCATCTCGTCTCTCCTTATGCTGGATTAAGGTTTAACCTTCACAGCAAGTCCCAAGGGCTGAGGGCTGAGGACGTGCTGGTTAACACATGTATGATGCTGTCTGTCATTCTGTCCTGAGTCATTTATCCAGGAGTCAAAGCTCCAGGAGTCGGTATTTAAATGGCCAAGTGTGGATCACACAGCCCCAACTCTTGATAGCACTGCGGCTATCAAGGAGAGACTCTCTGCCATCAGCTACTGTACAGTAAGAAGGTACTTGGGCTGCTGAGAAAGACACACAGAAAGAGAAAGAGAGAGAGAGAATCCTATATATCCATTTTCCATTTTCATGGCTATTTAAAAAACACGTGTGACCTAAAAAAATAATAACAATAATGAATTCTGCAAATTCACCATAGCATGTCTGTGTGACATTAGGAAACTGAATATACAATTCAAAAATCATTTTTCCAAAACCTTTGGGCCCAGATGCATTTCAGAATTTAGAATAGTTCATATTTTAAACAGACAACACAGGACATGGGCACGTACCATGTATTATGTAACATTTCAGCAAGTTATGCAGTTGGTTCTTATGTTACATGCATAAATATTTCTGCAATGAATTTCTTGAATATTTATGCTAAATAATAGAAAGGGCTAAAAAATAGTCTCTTGACAGTTTAGGAACTAAGTAAATTCAGGTCAGATCAGGTTTTTCTGTCAAGTAAGTTCATTTCTCTTCATTAGAGGACTTTAGAACTATGGATAATTATGGGTTATATTTTTCCCTGAAATTCACAAAGCTATAAAGTCCAAGCAAGTCCAACTTAGGCCAGAAAAGAGTGCAGATAATTCTCAGTAATCTACAACCTACATTGAAACATAGTTTGTAACCTACAATTTGCTTTATAAACTCTCCTATAGCTGGCAAATAAATGTAGCCTACAACCCTTTGATGAAGCCTTCATGTGTTGTCATGTGGCCTTCAGCTCATGATCTGTCCATGAAGAAGAGTAAAAATCTGGGGAAAAAAAAGCCATTGGTTTTCAAAAGTTGCTTAGACATATGTTGATGCTGTACATAGTTCAAATGAAAGTTAAATATCACCACATTAAATATATTTCTATAATGTTAAAATTCATGGTCTTGGGGCCGGAGGGTTAGCTCAGTGGTTCCGGCACCTGCCTCACAAGTGCAAGGTCCTGAGTTCAATCCCCAGAAACCACATACAATGCTGGGCGTGGAGACTCATGCCCACCAGCAATCAATACCACATACCACAGTGCCGGGCGTGGTGGCTCATGCCTGTAATCCCAGCACTCGGGAGGCAGAGAGAGGAGGATTGCTGAATTTGAGGCTTGCCTGGACTACATAGTGAGCTCAGAGCCAGCCCAAACTACAAAGTGAGACCCTGTCTCAAAAAATGGAAAAAAAAAAATTCAGTGGTCTTGGGTTGGAGATTTAGCTCAGTGGTTCCAGTGCCTACCTAGCAAGTTCAAATTCCCTGGTTCGATCCCAGGTAACCACATACAACAACACTGGGTATGGTGACTCACACCCACAGGCAATCAGTACCACATACCACAGTGCTGGGTGTGGTGGCTCACACCTCTAATCCCTGCACGGTGGAGGCAGAGGCAAGAGGATTGCTGAGTTGGAGGCTTGCCTGGGCTACATAGTGAGCTCAGGGTCAGTTTGAACTAGAAAGGGAGGCCCTGTCTCAAAATAAAGATAAATAATTCAGTGGTCTATAATTATATTTTGGTCTATGAATTATTGTTTTTTTCCTCAGACTATAAAAAATCTTTTAGGGCTGGAGATTTAGCTCGAGTGGTACCGTGTCAACCTTGGACTCTCAAGGGTCTGAGTTCGATACCCCGTACCGCAAAAAAAAAAAAAAAAAAAATTAACCGGTCTTTATCTTCATTAAATTCCATTTTACCCTATGAATATGGTCATTTTCTTTATCAGTAAATTTTTAGTTACATTTTCTATTTCACATATTGATATTGGGGTGTTTAGCTTTTTTTTAATCTTCATTCAACTTTGGAAGTTCATATGTGTCTAGGAATCTATCCATTTCTTCTGTGTTCCCCATCTGATTGGAATACAGGTTCTCAAAGTAGGTGTTTATTACTCTGGATTTAGGCTGGACCTGTGATGATTTCCCCTTTTTCTTTTCTGATTGCATGGATGTGAGCTTTTTCTCCCCTTTGTTTGACAAGGTTGACTAAGGGTCTGTCAATTTTGTCCTGTTCTTCTAGGGGCTTGAAGTTCAGAATTAGGGTTTTTATTTGAGCTCTCTCTGTTTTTGTAGCTTAAGTATTCAGTGCTATGAATTTATCCCATAGAACTGCTTTTATTGTGTTCCACAGATTCCTACATTTTGTACTGGAATTATCATTTAATTGTAGAAACTGTTTAATTTCTTCTGTGACCCATTGATTGGTCAGGAGAGGAGAGTGTTATTTAATTTCTATGTGTTTGTAAGCTTTTTAAAATTTCTTTTGCTATTGATTTCCAATTTCAAGGTACTACACTCTGACAGTATACGGGGGATAACATCAGTTCCTTTGCATTTACTTAAACATGCTTTATGAACTAGCATGTGTTATATTTTGGAGAATGGCCCATGAGCAGCTGAGAGGAATGTATATTCTGATTTTGTGTGAAATACTCTGTAGACATCAATTAAGTTCATTTGTTCAAAAGTTTGGTTTAGTCCAAGGATTTCATTATCGATTTTTTATTTACTTCATGTGTCTATTTGTGACAATGGGGTATTGAGGTTCCCTACTAAAACTGTATTGAGCTTATCTGGCTTTTCATGTCCATTAATATTTGCTTTATATAGTTGGATCCACTAGAATTTGGTGCATAAATGTTTATGAATGTCATTTCTTCCTCCTAGATTGTTCCTTGTACAAGGATACAATATCCTTTTTTTTTTTTTTTTTTTTTTGCTTTTGAGACAGGGTCTCGCTTTGTAGTTCAGGCTGGCCCTGAGCTCACTATGGTGCCCAGGCAAGCCGCTGCGAACTCAGCAATCCTCCTGTCTCTGCCTCCTGAGTGCTGGGATTACAGGCGTGAGCCACCACATCCGGCATTGTGGTACCCGGTGTTGATTGTTGGTGGGCATGTCTCCACGCCCAGCATTATATGTGGTTACCGGGGATTGAACTCAGGACCTTGCGCTTGCAAGGCAGGTGCCAGAACCACTGAGCTAGCCCTCTGGCCCTGCAGTATCCTTTTTTGTCTCTCTTAATTAGTTTTAGTCCTGATGGCTTTACTACTGAATTCTACAAAACTTTTAGAGAATAGTTAATGTCACTACTTCTCAAGCTCTTTAATGAAATCAAAAGGGAAGTACTATTCCTAACTTAATTCCTGAAAGCAACCATTACCTTGATTCCAAAAACAAGAACTACAGGCCAGCCTTCCTAACAAACGCTAACAAGATTCCTCAATAAGATACTGGCAAGCAGAATACAGAGGATCATCAAGAAGATCATAAACCCTGACCAAGTTGGATTCATCCCAGAGATGCAAGAGTGGTTCAACATATGTAAATCAATAAATGTAATACACTCTATTAACAGATTCAAGATATGATATGATCATCTCATTAGATGCAGAAAGAGCATTTGACAAAATCCAACACCCATTCATGATGAAAACCCTACAGAAAATTGGAATAGATGGACTATATCTCAAACTTATAAAAACTTTGTGAGGCCGGGCATGGTGTCTCACGCCTGTAATCCCAACACTCGGGAGGCAGAGATAGAAGGATTGCTGAGTTCAAAGCTTGCCTAGGCTACATAGTGAGTTCAGAGCCAGCCTGAACTACAAAGCGAGACCCTATCTCAAAAAAAAAAAAAAACTATTTGTGAGGAACCAACAGTCAACATTGTACTAAATGGACAAAACCTGAAACTTTTCATGCTAATATCAGGAACAAGACAAGGATGTCCACATCACAATTCCTATTCAGTAGTTTAGGAGACATTAACCACAGCAGTCAGACAAAAACAAGAAGTAAAAGGAATAAAGATAAGAAAGGAAGAAGCTAAACTGTCCTTATTTGCTGAGGACATGATACTGTATGTAGAAGATCCTAAAAACTCAACCAAAAGACTGCTAGACTTAATTGCCAGATTTAGTAGTGTAGCTAGACACAAGATCGCACACACAAAAAATCAATAACCTTTGTATATACAAACAACAGACTCACCAAAAGAGAAATTGAGGAATCAATTCCTTTCAGAATAGCGTACAAAAAAATGAAATATTGGTGGGCGTAGTGGTTCATGCCTGTAATCCCAGCACTTGGGAGGCAGAGACAGGAGGATTGCTGAGTTCAAGGCTTGCCTGGGCTACAGAGTGAGCTCAGGGCCAGCCTGAACTACAAAGCGAGACCCTGTCTAAAAAAAAAAAAAAAAAAAAAAAAAAAATCTATGAATCAATCTAACAAAAGAGGTGAAAGACCTCTACTCTGAAAATGCAGCATTCTGAAAGGTGAAATCGAAGAGGTTATCATAAAATGGAAAGACATCGCTTGTTCTTGGGTCAGAAGACCCAATATCATCAAAATGGACGTATTGCCAAAACTACTATATGGATTCAGTCCAATCCCTATTGAAATCTCAACAACGTATTTCACAGAGCTAGAAAAAATAATCTGAACATTCATCTGGAACCACAAGAGACCTAGAATAGCAAAAACAATTCTAGGCAACAGGAAATGGCAGGGGGTATCACAATCCCTAACCTGAAACTATACTTATAAACCACTGTGATAAAAATAGCACAATACAGACAAAAAAGCACACCTAAGGATCAGTAGAACAGACTAGAAGATGCAGAAACAACTCCAGATATACAAAGCCATCTCTTCTTCAACAAAGGAGTCAAACACCCTCAATGGAGGAAAGACAGCCTGTTTAACAAATGGTGCTGGGAAAAATTGGGTTTCAACCTGCCAAAGATTAAAGGTAGATCTATCTCACCATGCACTAAACTAAAATCAAAGTGATTAGAGACCAAAATATTAAAACAAACACTACTGTCTGTACTGAGGCATTGAGGAGGACTCAGAAGGTACAAAGGTGAATAAAAAGACCTAAGGTTGACGGTGGCTCTCATAAAGGAAGAGTACCAATGAATGAATAAATACTGAAATGTCTTGTGAATGCACCACCAGAGACATTTGCTCAAAGTTCGGAGTTGTCAGAGAAAAGAAAGTGACTATATGTGTGCCTCTGCTTGGGCATTTCTGGAAGACTGTGGCATCTGAGTTGGGGCATCCAAGAAAACCTCCCTAGGGAAGATGAGTCAAGGGTTAGGGCACAAAGGTTGCTTTTCCAGGCAAAAAAAAAAAAAAAAAAAAAACTGACATATTTGAAGACATGCAGGTGTGAGAAGAATATAGCAGGCTTGGAACATTGTTAGCTGTTAGTGCTATTGAGTTGTGAATCACATAGGGTTAGGAAGAGGTGCAGAGAAAAAGCCTGAAAGATTATATGGGGCCATGTAATAAACAATCTTTTGTACCAATAGAATTTTAGATGTTAATCCATGAGAAATAGAAAGGCAATTAAAAGTTCTTTAAGCAAAGAAGGAATGATAGGTACTTGTATTTCTAAGGAAGGAAATAATAGTCAAATTCATGAGTGGAATCTATTAAGAGTCAAAGGAGGGCCGGAGGATTAGCTCAGTGGTTCCGGCACCTGCCTCACAAGCGCAAGGTCCTGAGTTCAATCCCCAGAAACCACATACAATGCTGGGCGTGGAGACTCACACCCACCAGCAATCAATACCACATACCATAGTGCCGGGCGTGGTGGCTCATGCCTGTAATCCCAGCACTTGGGAGGCAGAGACAGGAGGATTGCTGAGTTTGAAGCTTGCCTGGGCTACATAGTGAGCTCAGAGCCAGCCTGAACTGCAAAGCGAGACCCTGTCTCAAAAAAAAAAAAAAAAAAAAGAATACAAGAGTCAAAGGAATGGGACCAGTCAGGAATGGTGGCTTACCCCTTTATCTAACCTACTCAAGAAACTGAGCCAGGAGGACCACAAGTTCAAAGCCAGTCCTAGATAGACTCAGTCTCAAAATAAGAAAGGTCTGATGTAGCCCAATGCTTGTTATGTTTTATATCTAGGGAGGTGATTGGATATTGGGACAGTATAGATGGTTTGCTTGGTAAGGGGGGAGTCTGGTCAGAGGAGACAGGTCATGGGGTGTGTGGCCTGGAAAGGCATATTATCTCTTCCCCACTCTCTGCTTCTTGGAAGCCATGTGCTTCTGTGAGGCAAAATAACCCTCTCTTCTTTTGCAGTGTGGATATCAGGCATTGTGTCTCAGTGATGAATAAAGTGATTATGGCAGTATTCCCAGGGTACAATCCCTGGGGTGAGTGGAAACAGAGAGACACAGACAGAGAGACAGAAATCAAATGCTTACCCTACACAGACACTTGAACAGAAAAAGAAGAATTGACTTCAAAGGATATTGAAATGGAGGAACTGAATGGAAATGAAGCTGAGGAAAAGGAAACTCCTCAATTAATTTAAAGTATTAAATGCACAAGAGAATATGGGTGAGAAATTTATATTTAAAGGTTTTGAATTTGCAACTTGATGTAATAGCACAGCCCTGTGATCTCAGCACTCTGGGAGGCTAAAGCAAAAGGATCACAAGTTCAAGTCTAGCCTGAGCAACTTAATGACTCACTGAGACTTTGTCTAAAAATAAAAATAAGAAGGGTGGGAGGTGTCATTCAGTGTAAAAGCCCAGAATTCAATATTCACTATGACAAAAAAAAAAAAGTTTAGAACTAATTATTTATGTTCCTCTCTTTAGTAGAAGTGAGCTGGGGGTGCTTTTTAGGGGTAGAAATGTTACAATAGGTTAAAAAGAAAAGTGAGAAAATGAAGGTGAAAAGGAGTAAGTTGAAGATTAAAACTGGCACTCAAAGTGCATGCTGTATGATTACTTGATAGGAGACAGATTTGGAATAGAATTTAACAGCCAGCACAAAAAGAGAAATCATCTCAGTGAAAGACTCACAATAACCAAAGAGTAAAAATTAGAACCCACCTTTCTCTGGCACCGAGAATGGAGAGAAATTTCTCCTGTAGAAATTTAATACACAAGGAGCTAGAAGGGACAGATGGACAAAGGCACAAATGAGAATATGAATCTAGAACTCAACAGATATTGTATGTGGCCGCTCAGACTTAGAAATCATTGCCATAGGTGTGTGTGCCCCTCAGAATTTTGTATTGTTACTTCATTCACGCTGTAAGAATTTCATTTGCCATGGAAAGCACATTTTCAATTAAAAATGAGAAAATTAAAGAATATGAATGCAAAAACTAGGCCAAGAAAATCATCAGTAAGTCCAGCTTTTCGAAAGCCAACCTTAGCTTATTCTCAACCTCATGTGAGGATCAGAGAGGTTCCATTCATAGCTCCCCTTCTGCAGTTAAAATGATCTAAGTCCCACCCACAATCCACTCCAAAGGCATGTCTAGTCCTCACTGTGTAATGACCAGGGTTTTGTCAACACTGTCATTACTGCTGTACATGTGTGTCAAGTTAGTTCACTCTTGAGCTCATGATTTCAGGAAGGAAAATGAGGCAAGATTCAGCCATAACTAAATGTATATTTTTAAGATAACTAATGTTCACCATATGCTCATGCATGCTTCTTTGAAAAATAAGATAAACTTTCAGATTTCCTCTTCTGCTGACCTAGGGAAAGAGTGTGTATGCAAGTGATTTAAAGTCCTGAGTGACTCCATTACCCTGTTTTGACTCAGCTCCTCTACAAAGTCAAAGTATGGACCTGGAGAATTCATGTGCATTTTAAGAGACATTTAAGGGAATTCATTACTGTTAAGTAATGTTTTAATCATATCCTGATGGCATCTACCTAGAATTCCCCAGAAGCCACTAGATTAAAATCCACCTAATATTTCTGAAACCACCTGGTTCTAAAAAGTGAAAGACAAAGTTCCTTCAAATAACTCTAACCTTTTGAAGATCTAAATTATTTTTCTTTTCACCAATTAGAACACTGAAAACTTTCACATTATTTTATAACCATTCCAGACTTTATGAAATTATGCTTTGAAATATGTCTGTCCTTATTTAGACTGAAATTGCATTTATAATTAAAACTCATAAAAATAATACTCTTTTAACACTTTGTCTTTAGGCTGTAGCGCTCATGTTTAATGTGTCCATCATGAAGACCATGGAAACTCAGCTTCTTTATCAGTAAATAAAGAGTTTCAAAGTCAACAAAGCGATAAGGAAAATACTGTTGGCCATTGACATCGGAGCTTTCTAGACCCTCTTTTCCAAAGCAAAAAATATATTAATAAGCAGTTATACAGTCAAAGTATGGAAAATGAATTTCAAAGAACAGTAGTCTAAATCCTGTTTTTTGCTTTCAGGTTCAGTGGATTTTTAACATAAAAGATTAGCCAGTGATTCATTTCATAAGTTTCAGAATGCCTGACAGTAGAAAACAAATCAGCGTCCGGAGCTCCCTGATAATGTGCTATTCAGAGTGGCTCCATCATCATTAAAATGTAGAGTTAGTTTTGTGAATGACATCAGTGAAAAATCTCTCTCATGTAAAGGAAGCAGTAGGAATAAAGTTTAAATCAAAGGCAAGTTCTTCTGGTCTCTCATCCACAATGTTTATCCCAGTGGGGTATGATACAGTCTGTGCAATTGCTATGTTCTGCGATAATTATAAAGAGCAATAACATGTGGTATGAATAGAACATGTAACAAAGAACAGCAGTAGACGGTAAAATAAACCACTGGTTATGTCAAAACTAATAACTTATTGACTCATGCAAAGTCCATGAGTTAAGAGGTCAGATGAGCCCCGTGTTTAAACTTTCCTAGTGATACACATGGCTTTTCTGGTTCGTCATTTTCAACAGTGCCTTCAGCACCGTGTTGAGGATTATGTGAGACTGACTGGGTTTCATTAATGGCTTATGTGAGAACATGTGCTTCTATCTTGGAAAGGAAGGTCCAAGATAGTCAATGGAAGCATTTGCCTTTCTGCAGCTTTTGGAAAGGGGTGGAACGTTCTGAACCCTCCTGTCGTAAATATAGCATTTGCTTTTATGGAAAGCACCATCCATATTTTTTAGAAATGGAAGTCATTGTATAATGTGACACCCAAAGTATCTTTAAAATGTTATGTATCATAGTGTACTTTAAAATAAAAAGTAGGGCACTTCTCATTGATCTTCCCATTTTACTTTGATTTAAAATGCAGATCTTTCCTCCTATTGAAATCTCTGCATTTTTATTTATAAATATATAGGGGGAAATCCATATCAGGCATATGCAGCCTCATAAATTACGTTTGGTAGTTGAAACAGTGTGCGCCTATGTCACGGACTGAACATCCTCCTTTATTAGAACGCTATTTATTGCCGCCAGCTGCACTGCTTAGCTAAGAAAGTTCCTGACACTCGCGATTGCTTTTCAGCACCACTGCTTCCGGCTGCTAACAGGGGCTTCTATTTCCAAATGAAGCCACCCCTCTGGAGCACTTCCTTCTGCTACACAGATATCTCCTGTCATCGTGACGCTGAAGAAGAGTGGGGGGAGGGACTGCGCCCACTCATGCTCATGATCTTCTGTGCCGTAAATCTCCAGGGCTTTGAGATTTTGGCCCTAACAGCACAGGCCTGAAAACTGTCAGGTACATTCGGGGAGTCTACCCAACAGTAACGGATGTTTTAAAATTAAGATATGGATTTAACTTGTAATCAAAAGGTGTCTTGAAGCCATCAGCATGGATTTCAGGAGAAAAGCACTATGCATATTAGCAGTAGACGCTGGTCGCTAGTTTATTATGTTTTACAGCAGGGAAAACTAGACAAAGGTAATTACTCTTCTTCTGTTAAAGACTATGATTACACTTGCGTGAACAGTTAACCCTGCTGTTATTTTCTACTCTGTCTGTGTCAGTGGCATCCAGATCATCAAAGCAGGAAAGGGGTCTCAGCTCATTTCCAATTGCACACTAAGTCCTCTCAAAGGCTAATCTTCCAAGCCACACATGTATGGACCCACTAACCAGCATGCTCCATTATTTGTTGATGGGATCTGTGCCTGTGTCGATTACAGGCAAGTTTGAACACTGGCTCCCTTTTTTAAAAAATGCTTCCACGCGTAATTGGGCTTCCAGAGTCCACAGAGCTAACTGCGGTCGTCAGTGACAGGAAGAGACCTCCTTCTGTTAACATGGAAACAGAATTTTCTTGCTCTTCTCCAGAAAGGAAATTCGCTCCAGGTCAAAGTGGAGGCTTTCTATAGTTTGAGAAGTGTGAGATTATGTGGAAGATACCTTAACCTGTGATCCCTGAGAGCGCTCTGGAAGTGGTGTCAGGCCCTCCGGCCTTCATAAGCAGCAAATTTCTCCCCTTGACTAAACAAGAGGACAAGCAGAAAATTGATTTCCAGACATTATCTTGGAGAAACACACTGAAAATTAGAACCTCAAGGCTCTTTGCCCCAACCAAAAGCTCAGCAGAGACAGGCCTGGACTTCTTTTCAGGATTGAGAGGCTGCTCCATCCTTTCAAGATGAAGTCATCAGTCCCCTCCATGCTCTGTGCCTCTAAATCAGCAGAGCCTTGAGTGGAAACAACTCAGTAACTTTCACCCTGGCCTCACCCACCACTTAGCTGGCATATGATATTGTCTGCATCAGGACAGGGCAGAAATCAGGGTGCAGAAACTCATCTCCAGTCTCCCTCTTACCACCTGCAGGCTTAAGGAGCCCACAGGGATATCTGACACCTAGCCTGATTTTATGTTTGTTTTGTTTTGGGCCAGTCTCCAAAATCAGATGAAGAAGAAACAGTAAGAGAAAACCCGATTTGGAGCATCACATTGAGAAGTGAAAATGCTGAATTAACAAGGAGACTAGGTGCTGGTGAAGAACTACGCATGTTTATGTTAAAGACAGGAACTCACTGGAACAGCCAGAGGCGCTGAACTTCCTGCTCATTTCCCATCTAGCAAAGATAGGACGGAGCAATGATATTTCAGTGAGAAGTCTTATTTCTTTTTAAAAACTAGATTATTAAAAACAAAAAGTGCTTATATTGGGTGACTTGGTAAAATATTCTGAATATGTTGACTCTAATAAAGTTGAAAGTGAGTGAAGTATTTTAAACAAAAAATGGGAATTAAAGGGCCGGAGGGTTAGCTCAGTGGTTTCGGCGCCTGCCTTGCAAGCGCAAGGTCCTGAGTTCAATTCCCAGTAACCACATACAATGTTGGGCGTGGAGACTCATGCCCACCAGCAATCATTACCACATACCACAGTGCTGGGCGTGGTGGCTCACGCCTGTAATCCCAGCACTCAGGAGGCAGAGACAGGAGGATTGCTGAGTTCGAAGCTTGCCTAGGCTACATAGTGAGCTCAGAGCCAGCCTGAACTACAAAGCAAGACCCTGTCTCAAAAAAATAAAAAAAAGAAAGAAATGGGAATTAAAATTTTTTTCCAAGAAAAGGGTAAGGTAGGGATGATGGGTCACACCTGTCGCCAGCATTTAAGAAAGCTGAGGCAGGAAGATTGCAAATGTGAGTTCCTGTACTGAATTATTTTTTAAGGTCTGAGGATTCAGTGAGAAGGCCCTGGACAGTCCCAACCAAAAAAAAAAAAAAAAAAATTTACTGAGGAAAGTCAAAGAACACTGACACCAGACTGGACTCCAATATTTAGTAAAGTACATATCTTCAGGAAATCAGGAGAAATCACTGTCTTCCTTTTTCTTTCTCCTTTTTTTTTTTTTTTGAGACAGAGTCTCCCTTTGTAGTTCAGGCTGGCCCTGAGCTCACTATGTAGCCCAGCACTGTGGTATGTGGTACTGATTGCTGGTGGGCATAAGTCACCATGCCCAGTATTGTTGTATGTGGTTACCAGGATCAAACTCAGGACCTTGTGCTTGCTAGGCGGGCACAGGAACCACTGAGCTAAATCTCCAGCCCCTTCTTTTTAAGATAATCTTTTATCTGAAAGGTCAAGCAGAAGAATATGATCCATTCAAGTGATATTCATTAGTGCTATCAGCAGCCCCTTGGGTAGAAAATCTAGAAGCAAAAAATGTTCAAATAAGAAAGAAAAGTTTGAACCTGTTCCCTTTGGTCTTTTAACAGTTATTATCAAGATATTATCCTCAATATGTCTCTGACATATAATAAAATGTGAGGCATCTATTGAATCACCTGTAGGAATGTCTACTCTCATTTTGTCACATTTTGTAAGGTACCTTTACCAAATCCACACCAATTTGTATAACATTTTCCAACCTTCTTCAACCATTGTAGTATCTATTATCTATGTAAAATTTCCTTTGTAAGATTTCCAAATAAGATTGATTTAGCTATCATAGATATTAAATAAATTATAATCATCTAACATTGTTATTTCTCCATCTTTATTATAGATACTAAATAAATTGTAATTATCTAACATTGTTAGTTCTTCATCTTTATAAAAAAAAAAGTTAGGTGGCTAAATCCAATTTTCTATTCAAGAAAACAAATTCTTGACCTGGAGATTTAGCTCAGTGGTTCCAATGCCTCCCTAACAAGTGCAAGGTCCCTGGTTCAATCCCTAGTAACCACATACAACAATACTGGGCCTAGTACTCACTCTCACCAGCAATCAGTACCACATACCACAGTGCTGGGCATGGTGGCTCAAGCCTGTAATCCCAGCACTCAGGAGGCAGAGGCAGGAGGATTGCTGAGTTCAAGGCTTGCCTGGGCTACATAGTGAGCTCAGGGCCAGCCTGAACTACAAAGCAAGACCCTGTCTCAAAAACATTTTTTAAAAAGTGAAAATTATACAGAATTATCAATTCAATGTAATGCCCACAGAATCTACAGTTAAACAATTCAAGTTGGAATTCTGGTTTTGCTGCTTATTTAACGTGTGACCTGAGGCAAGTTACATAACTTGAATGCCTCATCTGTAAAATAAGTATAATAGCTTACCACATAGAAGTATTCTAAAAAATAGATATGTTTTCATACATGCTAAACACTCAGTATGAGCTTTATCATAATACAAAAACATTGTTTTAAATGAACATACATAAAAGGCTTTGCAGCTATCTTTTGGCTACTAGTGGTATAAAAATACACCTTGATATTGGGAATTAATACATTAACTTGGCTTTTCTAGTTACAGTAATCTTTTTTCCCCAAACATTATCTTCTTGTTTCCTTTTACTGTTTAACAGGACCAAATACCCCATCCTCCCCACTTAGAGAGCTCCTGAAATCCCTCTTCCTCAAAGAACATCACCTGACTTATATAAATAAGATGATAAATCTCTTACCTCTTCAGTTTCAACAAGCTACTTATACAACACAAACACTGTGCACACCAAAGCTTGTAAGTCAATGTTTACATTACATTCTAGCAAATGTGTTTTTGTAACGTGCTCAGTTTAAAATGTAGGCTTCTTGCCAGAGTAGGAGCTATATCTACTGAGTTTGTTTCCTTGGTTCAGGCTTGACTATAGTTGCAAGTAAAAGTGAAATTTTTAGAATATTTCATGCTGTCCAGTTCCCTAAACCTGAACTTTGAGACCCGTTGTGGGAGAAGAGCACTGAGCTGTCTCATCCTTGACATCTAAGGAAGAAAGCGCACAACAATCATGAAATTGACCTTGGGAGACAACTGCATGACAGATGTCTCCTCCAATCAATCTCCAGGCCAAAGCACCTTGGAAAGAGTTTTTGTTTATGTCAAAGAACATCAGGAGCCAGGCACCCTGACTCATGTATAATCCCAGGCACCTGGGAGGCAGAAGCAAGAGGATCGAAAGTTCAAGCCCTACCTAGAAAACTTAGGAAGACACTGTCTCAAAATTAAATGTGCCAGGCATGGTGGCTCATGCCTGTAATAACAGCACTCGGGAGGCAGAGACAGGAGGATTGCTGAGCTCGAGACTTGCCTGGGCTCCATAGGGAGCTCAGGGCCAGCCTGACCTACAGAGCGAGACCCTGTCTCAAAAAATAAATAAATAAATAAATAAATAAATAAATAAATAAATAAATAAATAAATAAATAAATAAATAAAATGTGAAGAGAAGGTCAATGTACTGAAGATGTTGCTCAGTAGTAGAGCATTTGCCTGGCAGATGTATGTCTGAGTTCTTAGCATACATGAGGCCCTGTATTCAATCCCTAGTATTACCAAAAACAAAAAACAACAAATAGTCCAGAGTTGTGAAGATGAAGAGACTTGTGCTAATATATTATGGCTTAGATTCCAAATGTCCCCCAAAAGGCAAATGCGTGTGGAAAGTGATGGATCATGAGGGCATGATATTCATTCGTGGATTAGTCCACTGATGAGCTCATAACTGACTTGCTGTTAGGAAGTGAGACCTGGTTGGAGGAGTGTCCCTGGAAGTATGACTTGGAAGTGGTTTATTGTCCTTGGATTCTTGAATTCTCTGTTTTCTCTTTCCCAGCTAACATGGGTGGAGCATTTTTCCTCTATCACACCTTTCTGCCATGTTGTTTCTGCCTTGGAACCATCCAACCATGGACTGAATCATCTGAATACTATAAGCTAAAATAATCCTTTCCTTTTTCAAAGTATAAGTTTCTGAGTCCTGTGTCCAAATGATGGGAAGGTAATTAAAACAGAAAATTGGAAGTGGGAGTAAGGGTATTGACATGACTGTATCTGAATCTATGTGTTTGAGAATCATTTGAAAATGATTTGCAGGAGGAAATTGGAAAGCCTTTGGAAAAGGCTAAAAAATCCCCAGATTGCTATAAGCAGAGTCTAATGGACAATTCTAGTCAGAGGTGCGAGACCAGAATGCTGATAGGAACACAGAGAGCAAGGGCCAGGCTAACGAGGTTTCACCTGGGACGAAGGGCTTCATTGGTAATGGGGCTAAGTGTCATGTGTGTTACACTCTGACAAAATTTTTGTCTACTTTTTCTCTGTATCCTCTGATATTTCAGGAAAGTAGAATTAAGAAGAGTGGCTAACTGATCTGGTAGAGGAAATTTCAAGGCAGCCCAAAACTCAGGCAGTGGCATGTATGTAGTTGGCTGTGTTTTCAGCCAGATTTATAGTGAAAATCAGAAGCAAAACAGAGAACCAAAAGATATTAAAAGTTTGTGGTTTCATTAGAAAAAAAATGTCTGCAAACTTAGGGCCATGGAGACCAGGATTGCTACAAAGATTAGTATTAAAAAGAAGCAAAGTATTTGGCATTAGAACAACAGGAATAATGACTTGAAGGCATCTCAAGAATTGGCTAGATGCCACAACTCAGATGCTTATTCAGGGACATCTAAGAAAATGTTTCCCTGAGAAAAGCCATTTAGAGGTTACTACAACCATGGGTTAAGGGGGTCCCAGCAGGCAGAGGACCATGGAATTATCCACATGGTACTGGTTTTTCAGGCAAGAGGAATGTAAAAGTTATCAGATCATGGAGGCTTCCATCCAGATTTCAGAAGAAGCCCTGGAAGACCAGGTAAAAATGTGCAACAGAGTCAAGTCTCTGCAAAGTACCCATTAATTCCTGATGTGTGAAGCTGTGAGTGTGAAGTCAAAGGAACCATGGAAACCTCACGAACTTCAAAATGCCAAAAATGTAAAGTGTCTACAGAGGAAAACCTTATGCAGTAAGCAGAGCTAGCCCAAGAAAAAGGACATGTGGGCTTAAACCAGCAACGTGGTAATGGCAATGCTATCCAAGCCTTTTGGAGTTCACATCTCATCACAAGTTGCCCCACATGCTAGACATGGAACTATAAGTTTAATATTTGTCCTCTGGGTTTCAGTCTTGCTTTGATGCTATTCTTTTGTATTCTTCCATTTTTGGAGAGGGGATGTCTCTCCTGTGCCATTGTATGTTGGAAGTATTTAACTTTCTTTTTTTATTTTTATCAGGGCTCAAAGCTAGGAATTTCCCTTGAGCCTCAGAGCAGGCTTTGGACTTGAATTTTTCAGCAATTGGGACAGTTAACATGGTATTGACTCTTAGAGATGTACTAAAGAAGGACTTTTGCAGGAGCCTTTTGGGGGTTGGGTGAATTGATGTTCCCCCAGTGTCAAATGTGTTTGGAAGGTGAATGGATGGTGAAGACACTATATTCATTAGTGAACTAGTCCACTGTAAAGTTTATAAATGACTTATTGTTGGGAGGTAGTACCTGGTTAGAGGTGGGTCACCAAGGTGCAACCTGGAAGGTATATTCTTGTCCCTGGGCTACTCCCTTCTCATTGTTTGCTGACTACTATGAGTCCATTAGCTTTTTCTCTTCCATATTGTTTCTGCCTTTGAGCCAACCAACCATGGACTGAGTCATCTGAAAATCATGTAAAACAAACCTTCCTTTCCTTAAATTGTGGGTGTCATGTGTTTTGTCCCACTGATAGGAAAATGACTAATATTCAAATCCACCTGAAAAAATATATGTAAAAAAAAGGCTTTTCCTTGGTGGGAGAGACTTCACCTGACTCATTATAACATCTCAGCTGAACACTCTGCTATGTAATACAGAGTAATTTTGAGCCTTCATATCAGAAGGAAAATCATCTGTGTTGGTGTTTGCTGTAGAGATAAGAAAATAATGCACAACATGGCAGGCCTTTGTCTGTTCCCTACCCTCACATGTTTTTGCCAGGAGTCATAAGACGTACGTTGTATTACAGCCACATTCACTACAAATGTAACTGTTCAAGCTTGTCGATGTACCTATACCATATTTCAAGATGTTCTGTTAACTCTTCCCTTCCACTTCTGTAAATATGCTTGTCCAGTCCATGAACCCAATCTCCCTACCCCATAGATTGCTTCCATTTCTATTTGGGGCTCAGACATTGGAGTGCAAACTCCTCTGGGCTTACTTGCATTATAAAATGTTCCCTCCATCTCTGTGAATGCCACTTGGTTTCTTCACCTCTGAAGATTTGGATAGATGTAAAACTTGGCTGTAACACTGAGCTGTAATGTTTGGCTGTAACACTTGGCTGTAATGCTGAGCTGTGACACTTTGCTGTAACACGAGGGTTCAATGGACTACTAAAACCTGAGAATGATAAAGGTTTTACCTTAAGTCAAGTATACAGTGGTATCATCATCAAGAAGATATTTTTAAGGAGAGTTAACTCAGTGACATTCGTCTGCCTAGCAAGCATAAGGTCCTGAGTTTGATCCCTGGTACCACAAAAAACCAAAAAAAGATATTTTTAAAACTGGGCTACACATTGGTATTATTAAGAAAACTTTCCAAATCCAAATGTTGATTCCCATCCCCAACCATTTGGCCTAGGGTATGGCCTGAGCATCAGGATGTAAATTTTCCTGTGTAGATGAGAAACACTGATCTATGTAACAAATAAGAACTGGCCTCCTATTTGCCAATTAACTGATCTACAATTATTTATTGCGTATTTACCATGTATAGACATCAAGGGCAATTCTTCAAAGGGATCAGGTGACATTTTTCTTAAAAGCATCAAATGTCTTCTCCCAAAGTACTTTCCTTACCCGAAAACTTGTAACTCCTGCCATAATTCTAGACTTCAAATGAGAGCTAGCAAATTATTTCTGTGGAAATTTTTCTTTTTCCCAAGATAAGTAAAAGTAACAAAGGCTTCCTGAGTTTACTTGTTTTAAGTGGTTAGAAATGTAGGAGATGTTTTAAGTATATTTATAAATGTATTTTTCTATGAGTATTAATGAAATGAAGTTTCAAAGAAGCAAACAAATCAATAAGGATCTCAGGAGACTGACTCCTGAGTCACATGTATCCATCTGATTTTCTAGGAGTCAGAGCCTCATGAAGAAGTGATAAGTGAGAGAGGAGAAGCTAAAGAACAACAAAGACAGAAGCAGAGATAGCAAGAAACTAAGAAAAAAACTAAAAAAATAAAAAGAAACTAAAAGAGATTGTGTGGACATGTGAGGAGGCTTAAAGAGAAGGGAAAGTGGATCACTTCATGGTGTGAAAGGTTCTCACCTCCCAGAATTAACTGTTACCTACAAAAAATACCCTTATTGGGCCGGAGGGTTAGCTCAGTGGTTCCGGCGCCTGCCTTGCAAGCGCAAGGACCTGAGTTCGATCCCCGGTTACCACATATAATGCTGGGCGTGGTGGCTCACGCCTGTAATCCCAGCACTCGGGAGGCAGAGACAGGAGGATTGCTGAGTTCGTGGAGGCTTGCCTGGGCACCATAGTGAGCTCAGGGCCAGCCTGAACTACAAAGCGAGACCCTGTCTCCAAAAAGCAAAAAAAAAAAAAAAAAAAAAAAAAAAAAAAAAAAAAAAAAAAAAAAAAAAAAAAAAAAAAAAAAAAAAAAAAAAAAAAAAAAAAAAAAAAAAAAAAAAAAAAAAAAAAAAAAAAAAAAAAAAAA
>PVIC010023476.1:0-26809 GCA_004025085.1 Thryonomys swinderianus | reverse complement strand
TCTTTCTTTCTTTCTTTCTTTCTTTCTTTCTTTCTTTCTTTCTTTCTTTCTTTCTTTCTTTCTTTCTTTCTTTCTTTCTTTCTTTCTGACAGGGTCTCGCTTTGGAGCTCAGGCTGGCCCTGAGCCCACTATGTAGCCCAGGCAAGCCTTGAACTCAGCAATCCTCCTGCCTCTGCCTCCTGAGTGCTGGGATTCCAGGTATGAGCCACCACACCCAGCTATCCTGTGGTTTTCTGTATCCATAGTTGATACTGATGTTGAAAAAGCCATTGCTAGTGTCAGTCTCATTCTTTAAAAGGAATCTGTATTTTTCTTTATGCTATTAATATCTTCACTTTGAATTTGAGTTTTCTGCATCTTACACTGATGTCAAAAAGCAGATTTCTTATGGGTTAGTTAGGCATCTTAAACCTATGAATTGATGATTTTTATCACAGTTAGAGATTTCTCAACTAATCTTTTTCCAATGTATATTTCCAAATTCCTATCTCATTTCTAGAATTCATTTTATTGTCTTTTAAACATCCTCACACTATCTTTTGTTTTTTATACTTAGTTTCATACTTTACATCTACATCTCTGTGCTTTTAATAAAAAATGTACCTCACTATTTTCAGCAGTTTCTAATGTACCACTTAATTATTTATGTTTATTTCCAGTTATGATATTTGTATTTTGATATATAATTTTGTTTTTTCTTATTCAAGGAAATTTATATACAACTATCTATATATAAATATGTATTTATATGTATATAAATATATGTGTATAGAAGGAGAGAGAGGAAGAGATTTTATAAATATATGAAACATATGAAAAATGGCTATATTAACTGTCACTGTGACAATTCCAAAATTCAAAATCTCTGTGGGTCTGTTTCTGCCGTCTGTTGTTTCTCATCATAACATAATAACTTTTCTTAGCAATTATTTTTGACAGTTCTCTGGGGTTTAAAAGAAAAGCCAGTTTACCTCTAGAAAATTGCATTTACATTTGCCAGGTTTCTGGGTACACCTATTACCTGTGTATATGTTCAGCCAAATTTACAGCTTAATAATTTTTAACCATAATGCGAAGTGAATTTAGACTGCAGATACATTTTAGGTATAATCCACAGAGAAAGCTTATGGGATGACGTTTTCTAGCTTTTTTTGCGTCCTGGACAGCATTGGGCCAGCCTTGTGCCTCTCAGAGGTGCTCAGTAAACAAAGTCAAACCAAGGAATGACAAGAGACAGTGACTTTGCTGATGCCTACTTCTATGGCCATAGTGGCGAAGGACCCAGAATCACAGATATCCAGAATCAAGTGCCTGCTGTGCCATCTTCTGGCTTCATGACCAGCAAAGTGCTTAACACAAATTCCTTACTGTCCACTGGTACCAGGCTCACAATGATTTTCATGCAAAGACACAGTGTATAATTGAAAATGCAGTAAAAGCCCAGCACTTGGCATGGGCCAGTACTGTGCTAAGTACATAGATTTTATCATCTGTGTGACCCTTGTAGCGACATGTGATATGGGGACAAATTCAGCACCATTAAACAGAAGGGGCAACAAATGCTTCAGTGCAGCAACCCTCAGCTGAGCTGTGGCCAAAGGTTACTTGAGCTTGACCACTACTTCGGCAGGAGAATCCTCCCAGGATGAGCAGCCTCAGGAGCCTCTAACACCCCCAACCCAGAGCTTGCTCATGTTTCTCCTCCTGCTTCCTTGTGGAAATGGTGCAGTTTAAGCTCAGATTAGCCTCTTTGCATGGTTTTCTGTTTGCTCTATATGAATGAATGTTGCCAAAACTGATGGCAAGTTCCCCGGATGTTATGAACTACATATGTCTCACAGTTAGTTTATTACTTCTGAAACTGAAAGCTCAAAGCACCACACCCGGCAGGGCCCTGACACCTGTTGCTGTACTGCCCACCGCTCCTCTTTGTTGTTAACCTTTCACAATGTTTAACACAGTCCTGAATGTGTGCTATAGCTAATAGCATGTTGCTCGATGGATAAATATATCTTTGAATGCATTGTTTGAAAAATGTCAGGGTGACTGCAAACAGAATGGACCAGAATCCCACTAAATAAATGCCTTACTTTGGATTTTAATTCCCTGGATTTCACCTTTGTAATCTAGGATGTCAGGGGTCTGAACTCAGTAAGGTGTCTTTTTAAATTATAAAGTTCTAAAATGTTATGGCATTTTGAGATGAAAAACATACTATATCCTTACTATAAGTGACCAGATTCGTTACATATTTAATCTTCTGGACCAAATATTATCTTAGTTTTC
Source organism: Thryonomys swinderianus (assembly GCA_004025085.1). Taxonomy (NCBI): domain Eukaryota; kingdom Metazoa; phylum Chordata; class Mammalia; order Rodentia; family Thryonomyidae; genus Thryonomys; species Thryonomys swinderianus. The sequence goes on along the minus strand of PVIC010023476.1, from coordinate 24,523 downwards.
CTACATCCTATAGACATTAGGGTTTAGAGAGGTTGAATAAGTTGCCTGAGGTCACACAGTTATTAAGCAAAATAACTGGGGGTCATGCCTGGGTCCCGCAAAAACCAAAGCACATAGTCTTGATACCCACCAGTCTGCCTTCTCAAACCTCTGCCTTAGCAGTAATGGAAGATTTTTATCTGATTTCCTTTAACTGCTTTTCCTCTAAATGGACTGTCTCAGGCTTAACCATGTCAGAGAAAATCCTAAGGCTATTAGATCAGAAATCAATCTCCTGCAGCCCCTCCTCGTTAGAAGCACCTTTGGTTCGCTTTCATTTGTCGTTCATTAAGCCGGGAGAAATGGAAAGAGAGACATCTCTGATTCTGCAGGATCCAGAACAAAGTTATTACCCTTCCTTAGAGCAGGCAGTTGGGTTCCGTTTGGGGCTGTGAGCCTGGCAAAGGTTCAGAGCTTTGCATTTCCTGTGAAGCCACTGCCTCTTGCTGTCAGGGGATCAGTACGTTCCGAACCGCTCCAGAGCTGATGGGTGAGTCACAGACATCCTGGCTCCACAGAGCCTTGCTTGTACGAATTCGGTGGCCAGATGAAGTCCTGTGGCTTCTCTGTGGTGTGTGGATATTTGTCATCAAACACAGCATTGAGCTAGGTTCTTGGTACCAGTGGATGGTTGGAGAGAAAATGAAAAAAGGGACACTGGGAAAGAGATTCCGAAGATTCTCTGCGGCGTCGGTCGGACCCTGCTTCAAGTTATTGTCAAAGGCTGCGGAAACATGGAGGAGCTGAGACCTGGCTTTGCCACCTTTTCCTGGATCGTAATAAGCTCCTTAGCTTTTCTAAACCTCAGTTTTCTCTTGTGTCACCATAGACCAGGCTAGTGTGAAAAGAAAATGGGAACTTGTAACAGATATGGAGAAGTTAGCGTATTTCCCTCATACAGTAAACTCTTGAACATTGTGAGATTTTTTTTAATGCTAAAAATTATTAGCTTTGGAAAGCCTTTCAGCTCATCTTTCTGGATAGCTGAAGGCATGGAGGATCGGATGGATATATAAAGAACTTCGTCTGGCCATGGATGGCAGAGGCAGGGTAGGAATAAGTTATTACCCTTCCTTAGGGCAAGCAGTTGGGTTCTGCGATCTTTCCCTCTTTCCTGACCAGAAAGAGCAGGCGGCCCTTCTACTTCCTCCCTTGGGGAGTTCAGAAAACCCCAGAGCAGCGGGGAGGACGAGGCACCCACACGCTCAGGGTCTGTGCTACCAGGCTACCGTGGTAGGCTGGCGAGTTGGGACTTCGGTTTCATATTCTGCCCTGGTCAGTGTTTTGTTCCTGTGGAAAAAGGGCTGCACCAAGCTCTGCAGGAACTTCAGGAGGCAGAAAGAGGCTTCTTCTGGCTGCCTCCTTTCTGACCAGACTCTAATGCTGGATGGTGCTTTCAGCCCAGAGGAGAAGGTGGGTCAGCACCTAGATGCGGCACAGAAACTTGGACATTGTCTCTATGTTTTACCACGCTACCAGCAGAAATCTCCTGAAGCCCAAACTCTAGAAAAGTAAAATAATAACAGAATTTCACGTTTTGTATGTTTGTAGACTTGCCCATCTGGCGGTCGGCTGACTAACCACTCATGGCTGCCGCGGTGGCTGTCTCGGGGTCAAGTCTGACTGCTGCCAGGGCAAGGAAAATACAAGGCGTTTTATAAAAAGTTATTCAGGGGCCGGAGGGTTAGCTCAGCGGTTCCGGCGCCTGCCTCGCAAGCGCAAGGTCCTGAGTTGGATCCCGGTAACCACATAGAATGCTGGGTGTGGAGACTCACACCCACCAGCAATCAATACCATATACCACAGTGCTGGGCATGGTGGCTCACGCCTGTAATCCCAGCACTCGGGAGGCAGAGGCAGGAGGATTGCTGAGTTTGCAGCAGCTTGCCTGGGCACCATAGTGAGCTCAGGGCCAGCCTGAACTACAAAGTGAGACCCTGCCTCAAAAAAGCAAAAAAAAAAAAAAAAAAAAGTATTATACTAAAAGCCACACTAATCCCCCTCAAAATGTTTTCCTCATTTCAAACACATTTATCCCTTCCCTTGCCACTTTCTGCAGTTTATGTTTTGGGGCAGTTTTTGTGACAGATGATTACAGTGTGTCCTCATCCACCTTATCCACGGAGTCTGGCTCTTCGCCTGGGTCAGAATGGCCGTGAAAGGTAAATGCTCTGAATTGGTCCAGGAGACAGAGGCAGCCAGGAGAGCACAGCTAGAGACACGCTGTGGAACTACTTCAGAAAGTGGCAACAACGTGGCATGAGTGTTTTGGAAGCAGAGGGGGAGGATTCTGAGGAAGGTTAATTGCAATGTGTGTTTCACCATAGTAATTTTTTAATCTATACATTTACTATATTATTTGATCACATGCTGCATATCAGATATATATATATAAAAAAGCATATGTGTATTATAATGTTCAGACAGATCTGTTATTCACTCAATTAATACATATCAGGGCCTCCTATATCACACAATGTTCCTTCAGTTTATTCCTATTTGCTTTACAGTCATGACCCGAAAATTTTTTCCACACCATCATTTGACAGAAAACTTTTAGAGAATATTCAGTTCATTGTAAATACATCTGGTAGATGTGGATTCTGTGCTGAGATTTGTTTCCATTTATCAAGAGCTGTTTCTTCAAACGATAAGAACATTTTGTTCAAAGCACGGGCTTCTTCAGAAAGAGGAGTCTAAGGGCACTGTGCTTGTTCAAGAGGCAGTGGCTCGATTTAGAAGGGTGACCGAAATGAAGGTGTTCAACTCACAGTATGGTAAATTTTCAAAAGGAAATCAGTTCCTCAGATAGCCACAGGACCCTGTGACTTCACTTAATGACTTTGTAAGTACGGGATCAACTAAGTAAACTGATTGAAAATTGTTCCATAAGGGAACTAAAACATTTACAATGACATATACAACTTAATTCCTGCATTCAATTAAATTTTAAAGCTTTTCAAAACCTCACATGGTCACACGTTCCTAACCTTAAAAGAACACTATGAGATAAAAGACAAATAAATGTTAGATGAAAAATCCCAGTTTATCGCATTGGCTGTCTTAACAAATATTAGTCACAAAAAATATTTATTAGCATTTTATGTGCCCCAGACCTTGTGCTAGTTTATATGGATTTGATGTTGCATGTAATTCTTACAATATTACAATCCAGTGAGTATGGTACTTGCTCCTCCTTAGCAGGTGAGGAGTATTGGAGGTAGAAAAGGGAATAACTGGACCAATCACATTGCTACTGAAGGGACAGAGTTAGAGTCTCCATCTCTAGACCCTTTCCTGAGATGGCAGCAGGGAGCAGAGAGACATAGCTTTGGAGACAGAGACCACCAGGGTTGGACTTTCAGCTCTAACACTTCCTGGCCGTGTGACCTTGGGCCACACTATTTATTCAGCACTGCTGTGTTACAGACTGTTTGGCTCGTAGACAATTCTATATTGATCAGGATTCCAGCCAACTGATTCCAGTGTGTGGCTCTGCATACAGGGTACCTGTATTAACTCATCACAGAGGCCGAGGCTGTGCTGGTGAATGTTTAACAAAGAGTCCTGGGGGTGAAGGTGGGGGATCTATATGATTTGTAGTGTTTGCTGATTTCTGTGGTGTAAATATTTCCTCTCGGACTGATTCCAATGAGTTTAGACCTGAGTGCCTAGCCCTGAGAAGGTCCATACAGTCAACTCTTGCAAGGAACAGAAGCTCACTGTAACACGGCACTGGTCTAGGGAATGTCTTCGTGCCTAGTTCATGCTTTGAGAGTGAGTGAGAACATCAGACACCAGTCAAGTCTTGGCCTCATCGTGATACAGTTCACTAATGTACTTGGAAGAGTGTTCGCAGCACTGCTCACAAGGGCAAAACCTTGGGCACAAGTTGCTCTCATGAAGTAGCTTATCAGGAGGTATTACTGCTGTAGCACTCAAAACACGGAGTGTGGCAAAATTTGCATTAATGTGTAAGACTTCACTTTTCCTTTTTTTTTTTTTAGCTTTTTGAGACAGGGTTTTGTTTTGTAGTTCAGGCTGACCCTGAACTGACTATGTAGCCTAGGCAGGCCTCAAACTTGCAGAAATCCTCTTGCCTCTGCCTCCTGAGTGCTGGGATTACGAGCACGAGCCACCACGCCCAACTGTAAAACTTCATACTTTTATTGCAACTCAGCAACATCATGGATCAATTCAGTGGCACAATACTGTGTTGGGTGTGACTGTAAAACAGGCGTAGGGAGTCGCAGCATCGGTAAGTGGAGTTGTTGTTGTGATTTAGGTCTAGAATGTTCCCCAAAGGCCTGCTGTGTTTAGAAGTTGGGCTTTTGGAAGGAGACTGGATCACGAGGGTACTGTATATATTAGTGAATCCACAGATGAGTTGAGAGCTAAATGTGCTAATAGGAGGAAGGAATTAGTTGGACAAAAGTCAAGGGTGTGTCTCTCTTCTTAGCTTTCCTTTTCTTTGTCTCTTGGCTGCCATGATGTGAACAGTTTTCCTTGATATAGGCCCTTCTACCATGCCATTTCTGCCTTGGGGTCCGGTGACTATGGACTGAAACCTCTGAAAACCATTCACCCAATTAAACTTCCCTTTTTCATTGTGTTCGCTGGACATTTTGTCCCAGTGACAAGAAAGTAACTATAAATGATTTTGGTACCGGAGCAGTGAGCACCAGAAAAGGAGGTTTCCAAATGATACCTGATCATCAGCTAAGAAGTCTTTGGTTTGTGGGAGGAGTTTGAAAAGGCTTGGTGATACCAAGTAAAATACTGTAAGCCAAGGTTGATGGGATATTCTAGTTGGAGTTCAGAAGACCAGAATGCTGAAAGAAAGGCAGGTGCTAAAGGCCAGGCTCAGGAGATTTCAGTTGGAATAAAGACTTCATTGACAGTTGGGCTAGGGACTATGGGTGCATTACTATGGCAGAAAATTTGTGTACATTTTCCCCATATCCTGAGACATTGTGGGATTAAAGACAGCAGAGTAATTAATGTGGTAGAAGAGATTTCAAGGCAGCCCAGTGTTCAGGGTGTAGCATAGGTACTGCTTGCATCTTTTAGCCAGGTTTGAAGTAAGAAATAGTAGCAAAGATCCCGTTTGAAATGTTTTCAGTTTCACTAAAAAGCGAGTGACTGATGCAAAGTTGGGGGAAGCATGATTGCTGAGAAGAAGAGCATTAAAAGGAAGGCAAATTCTTTCCATCAGGATGATAGGAAAGATGCCCTGAGGGAATTTCAGAATTCAGCAGGATCTTACCCTTTACAGGCTCAAAGGTGCAAAAGTGAAAGCTTTTGCTTTGAGAAGAGGACCGGAGGGAATTATGCTAAAAAAGAAGCTTGTAGGGCCGGAGATTTAGCTCAGTGGTTCTGGCGCCTGCCTCACAAACGCAAGGTCCTGAGTTCGATCTCAGTAACCACATACAATGCTGGGTGTAGTGACTCACGCCCACCTGCAATCAATACCACATACCACAGTGCCAGGCTTGGTGGCTCACGCCTGTCATCCCAGCACTCAGGAGGCAGAGACAGGAGGGATTGCTGAGTTTGGGGCTTGCCTGGGCTACATAGTGAGCTCAGGGCCAGCCTGAAATACAAAGTGAGACCCTGTCTCAAAAAAGAAAAAAAAAAAAAAAGAAGCTTGTAGGGATCTGTTTGTTCAGGACTCAGTTCACAGTGCTCAGCCATCCAGCCTCTCAGAAGCTTCTGTAGTCATGGTGCAAGAAGATCTGGCTATTGCTTGAGCTGGCAGCAGGAGCTAGCATCATGCACATGGTGCTGGTTTCATGAGTATGACTTTGAGTATGCATCGCGGCATCACGGAAGGTTCTATCCAGATTTCAGATGAAGGCTTGAGAGGCCAGCAGTATGCCCCTGTAAGGGGAATGCATGAAACCGTGAAAATAAACCAAAAATCGCATCAGAAGCCCCAGGATAAGTAAGGTATATGGATTATCTGTTGATTAAAGCCATAGGCATCAATGGAGCCACCCCCAAAATAGAGACCATCAGGGCTCTAGTCAGCAATGCGTTAGGGGTGTTGTTGCCCGAGCCCCTTTTAATTCACGTCACGCCATAACTTTTCATGGGTTGTGGACATGAAATTTTAGGGTTTCATGTTTTCCCTGCTGGGTTCAGTCTTGCTTTCATCTCCTTTTTCTCCCTTTTGGAATGCAAATATTTGCCCTGCATCACTGTATATTAGCAACACTTAACTTTCTTTTCTTATTTTTATAGTGGTTTGTAGCTGAGATTTTGCTTGGAGTCTCAGAAGTGACTTTGATCTTGAACTCTTCAGCAATGCTGAAACTGTTAAGACTGTAGTGACTCACAGAGATGGGCTAACTGCATTTTTCATAAAAAGCTGCACAGGAGTCTTAAGATTTGGATCTAGAGTGACCCCAATGCCTCATATGTTTAGAGGTTGGACTTTTAGAATGTGATTATCTTGGGGTCACTATACTAGTCAATGAATTTCAGGATAAGTTCAGAGCTAAATGTGCTATTAGGAGGCAGGTCACTGGAGCCTTGATCTGGAAGGGTATATCTCCCTGCCTGGTACCACCCTTCTCTCTTTGCATCCTGGCTTTGAGGAGGTCAGCAGCTTTCCTAAAACCAGGCCCTTCTTCCGTGCTATTTCTACACTTGATCTTAGCCAAAAGGCTGAGAAGTGATCCTCCATGCTATTTCTGCCTTAAAGCCAGTTGGCTATGAATGGAATCCTCTAAAAGCTATGAGCCCAGATAAATCTTTTCTCCTGGCAATTTTGGGTGTTGGGTATTTTGTCCTAGTGATGAGACATTAAGTAAGACAGTAGCATACATACTGAGTCGTTGCCAAAGAATACTTTAATATTTACCTTAAAAAATGTGAGGTTGGCTTATTGGCAGTGCAGAAGAATATTGCTTTGTAGATAATTACACACTGTTGAAGTGTGACTAAATGAATAATTAAAAGGTATTAGCACTTGCCAGGCGTGGTGGCTCACGCCTGTCATCCCAGCACTTGGGAGGCAGAGACAGGGGATTGCTGAGTTCGAGGCTTGCCTGGGCTACATAGTGAGCTCAGAGCCGGCCCGAACTACAAAGCGAGACCCTGTCTCAAAGAAAAAAAAAAAAAAAGGTATTAGCACTGTACCTGAAACACTGTCAGTGGGCAACACATGTTGGTGGTAGTTATTTTGATAAATTATAGTATAACACAAGATAGAACATGGCCATTGGTTATTTTGCAGAAGCTGTATTGACATGAGAAGATATCCACAAGTATTTCAGCATGGGAAAAAGAGACTGATTTCATTTTTTATGAAATGTATATACTTGATTTTGGTAATAGAGCAATATCTGAAATATAAGAGCTTGTTTATATTTGCCATGATAATGGAGAATTTAAATTTCTCCTTTGTGCTGAAAAGATATCCAAGTATTTTTTACAATGAAAATGTATGATTTTTGTCATTCAAATGATTTGTTTAAATTTAAACATAAAGCACACTTACTGAATATTTTGTTCCTTGTTTCCCTGGCCCAGAAAGGCAGTCAGGACTGTTGAGGTGATCAGGCAGCATAAAGCAGTGTGTCATTTCCTCATTGCTTCTGTAGAGTGGACAGGTCTGTTAGTAGTGCCAGAGGGTCTGGACACTGTTTTGAATTATTTGTTACTCCTGTAACCTCTATGACTAAAGAGCAGAACAAAACAAAGAATGGGAAACTAAGCCAGAAAAAAATAAAGCCCTACCTTATATTTCTTTTGTTATTTTTAACTACTATCTTTCTTTCCATCTATCTATCTATCTATCTATCTATCTATCTATCTATCTATCTATCTATCTATCTATCTATCTATCTATCTACCTATCTGTCTGTCTGTCTGTCTATCTATCTATCTATCTATCTATCTATCTATCTATCTATCATCTATCATCTCTATGTATCTATCTTGGTACCAAGGATCAAACTCAGGACCTTGTACTACCCAGGCAGGCACAATGTCACTGAGCTAAATTCCTGGGCTCATTTTTTATTTTTGAACTATATCGTCATATTTGAAGTAAATTTCTGTAGCCCACAATTACTTGCTTTTTTTTTTTTTTTTTTTTTTTTTTAGACAGGGTCTCGCTTTGTAGTTCAGGCTGGCCCTGAGCTCACTATGTAACCCAGGCAAGCCTCGAACTCAGCAATCCTCCTGCCTCTGCCTCCCGAGGGCTGGGATGAAAGGCGTGAGCCACCACACCCGGCATTGTGCTATGTGGTATTGATGGCTGGTGGGCGTGAGTCTCCACACCCAGCATTGTATGTGGTTACCCGGGATCAAACTCAGGACCTTGCGCTTGTGAGGCAGGCGCCGGAACCACTGAGCTAACCCTCCAGCCCCACAATTACTTGCTTTTAATCTTGTCTGGCAATCTCTGTCTTTTAGTTGGAATGTTTGCAGCATTTAAACTTAATAAAGTTATCCCAGTATTTCGGTTTCTCTTACTTTTTGCTTCCTATCTGTTTCTCTTGTTCATCGTTCCTCTCTTCTTTTCTTATCTTTTGGATCTACGGAGGTTTTTGTTTTGTTTCTACAACTGGCTAATCAGCTGTAGCTCTTTGTTTTCTTTTTCGTTTTGCTATTTAATCTAGGATTTACAAAATGCATTTTAACTTATCTTGACCGGTGTTATTTTCTGTTGATGTCGAAAGCAACCTTTTTCCAGCCTTATTTAGAATGTAGGTAATGTAAAGCAAATAATTTTATGAATCATTTAGAATTAATGAGTAGGACATCACAAATAAAAATATAATCAAGAAAACTTTAATCAATAAAAGTTAAAAACCCACTTTTCTTTGTGTGAGTGTCTGTACTGTCTCTGAGAAGATACATCACGGTTCATTCTAAGGCATTTTCTCCCTTTTCTTTTTGCGTCAGTGATCTGGAACAGAATCCTCAAGGTAGTAAGAGGAATGAGTGCTTTAGAACCGGATTGCCTATGGATGTACTAGATTGCCACCTCTGATTATCTGCAAATTACTTAGACTGCAAGAGCCCCGGTTTCCTCATCTGTAAAGAGGAAGTAGCAATATTCACTTTATGTGAATTAGATGATATCATATATGGCAAATTTTTGGTAGCAAAGATCACATGCTTAGTGAATGATAGTAGCTTTCAGTTAGGAAATCTTCATTATATTATTATCATCTTCATTATATTATTTTATTATTTATTATTTATTATTATTATTAATTATTATTTATTATTATTAATATTTATTATTATTATTTTATTATTTATTATTATAGTATTATATTATTTCCCCCCCCTTCCTCACTTGGTCACCTATATTTATTCCTTTTTTTTTTTTTGGAAGCAAAACACTTGTTGGTATATTTTAGAAATATGTAATGGTAACACTCACCCTAGGGGATTTGTACCTGTACATGATACATCCTGCTTCTTCTTTTTTTTTCTCATTCCCCTCTTTCCTCAATTCCTTTCTTCTCCTTATATGCAAAAGCTTTGTTTCCATTTTTTCTTTTATTTTCATTTGTGAAAATAATTTTCATTTTCTCCCCCCTCCCTGTTCCCCTTCTCATTTGCACTTTTTCTTTCAGGATGAGCTTGAGACATTTATAGCTAAATGGATACACCATGAGACTGTACTCTTAAGTGAAATGAACTGGACACACATGTTTAAATACTGAATTGTTTCTCTGGTTGAGAAACTGAAAGTGGAGATAAGGACAAAAATGTATACTAGGTATTGGTAAATAGGAAAAAATGCAGTAGTTTTTTAGTAGTTTCCTTTTGTCAGATTTATCTTGAAGTTAATGTGAGTTCTGACTTTTTCTAATCCTTTCTAATTGCCCCCCCAAGAAAGAAAATTAGTGAGCCTTTTTTTTAATGACACTTTGCATTGGAAATTGGGCTGATCACAAGTTTTTGAGGTTTAATTTCCTCCTCTGTGAAATGAAGACAATTTTATCTTGACTTTTTCAAAAGGTGGCTGTGAAAGTGAATAGAACTTTCATTTACATGGTTCTATACAACAGTACACCATTATGTAAGTATAAGATATTCATGATGGCAATAAAGATGATAAACAATGGAGCTTGTTACCATGTATTTACCCAAAACACATGAGGTAGATTCTTTTCACCCATGAATTTGCAGTGTAGGAGACGGGAAGTGGGTAGAAAAAGATGCAACAGTGTCTGCCCAGACAGGCACTGCGGCCTGAGTGGATGAGAGACAAAAGCAGAAAAAGGTGAAAATTTTTTTTTTTTTTTTTGAGACAGGGTCTCGCTTTGTAGTTCAGGCTGGCCCTGAGCTCACTATGGAGCCCAGACAAGCCGCTGTGAACTCAGGAATCCTCCTGTCTCTGCCTCCTGAGTGCTGGGATGACAGGCGTGAGCCACCACGCCCAGCAAGGGTGAAATATTTTGAAGAAAAAGAGAAGCTTACAGACCTCAAAGACAAAAAAAAAAAAAAAGAAGAAGCGCCATCTATCTTTGTGAAGAGAAAGATACAGGTGTTAAAGATGGATAAGAGTCATGTGAGAAAAGGGAAGAGGGCGAAGAGACCAGACGGAGGAGACACCAGGAGCTGTGGGTTGGGGTGAGGCCGCTGAGCTGATGTGCTCGCCAGCGCCCTGGAGGGAAGCCCACCAGCGTAGCCGGGCAGGGTCCTTTGGAAGCGGATAGAGCCAACAGCTGACACAGAGCCTCACGTTCTTCAACCAGAAGCCTAAACGTTGTTCTATAAGATAGGCGTATCCGATGGGAATAACACAGAGAAGGTTTCGGTGCTATATGTGGACAGTGAGTGTGTGTTTAGTCGGCTTCTTGGCTACCTGAGAGAAAAGAGGTGCCGTACCCGCAAAATAACATCTGACAATCTACAAATACGTTAAATATTTTCCCAAGAATATTGCAAAGAATTTCCACATAACCTTGCTTCTCTGAAGTAGTCAACTATTTTTGAACTAGATATGCCCAGTTTATTTAATAAAACACATAATTTTGCATAACAAGTGGATCTTCTGGTTCTTATTCCACTTCACTGCTGACTTCACACAGGTGTCCACACTCTTCAGGGTTCGAACATGGGTCCTGGAGCACAGGAAGACACTATGGGGTAGGAACTAGTTTCCCTCTGGAGGAAAGTACAGGGTTTGATTTGAAAAACAATCGCTGCATTTCTCTTAGACTTTTCTCTCTCCACTTTTTTTTTGTCCTGTTCTTTATTGACTAGTTTCTTCTTTATACAGGAAAATGTGGCAGCGAAGTTTTGCAGGTGAAGTAAAAGCTATTTTTAGGCACTTTTTTTTTTTTATAAGCTGGTAGGGAAAATTGCATTTCATTTGCCATATGTCATAATGGCTCTAGATAGAATGGAAAAGTATTATTACAATGGAGTAACTTGAGGATCCAGGCCAATAATAAAAATTTTGTCAATTCAAAAAGATTTGAGGATAGAACTCACCAGAAGAATTATTTTATTTCAGCTATAACTAGTTTGGTTAACTTGACAGGCTCGAATGCAGTTGAAACCTAATTCAGTTTAAAAAACACTCAAGCCTGCTGACTGAATTAACTTGTTATTTGACTGAACTGACTCTCAGTATGAAACGACCAGTTGGTTTAATCAGAGTGTTCTAACTGGTTGTGCACGCAGATGATGACAAGGGAGAGTTGAATACTTTTTCCTGGCTACTCTTTGTTAAACAAAATGACACACACAGTTTCATACAATATAATATGAATAGCAGAATACATAAAGTAAGCCAGAAAGGGCCGGAAATTTAGCTCAGTGGTTCTGGCACCTGCCTAGCAAGCACAGGTCCCTGGTTCAATCCCTGGTAACCACATACAACAATACCAGGCAAGGTGACTCATGCCCACCAGCAATCAGTACCGCATACCACAGTGCCAGGCGTGGTGGCTCATGCCTGTAATCCCAGCACTCAGGAGGCAGAGGCAGGAGGATTGCTGTGTTCAAGGCTTGCCTGTGGTACACAGTGAGCTCAGGGCCAGCCTGAACTACAAAGTGAGGCCCTGTCTCAAAACAAAAAACAAAACAAAACAAAAAAACCAGAAAGCATTTACTTACTGCTCTGGAGTTAGCACCCAGCAATACCACTCACAGAGTGTGGGTCCTATAAAAATATTTGCCAGATTGCTGCTTAAATTCAAGTCCTGTCCTAGGGATTCCTTGCATCTTCTGTGTTCTTTCTGTTTACTCCTGGACACACATAATATTTAGAGGCTCTGCTGTATTTTATGTTCACGCTTACACTTAACTGTGTGGACAAAGACTACGTTTTCCAATGAAAGGAGCCATAAAAAGATATGATCAGATTATCTGTCACATGCTCAATGTATTAAACTTTTTTGGCCTGGGATGTATGGTTGTCAAACTTTGTGACATACACAAAGAGGAAGAACGGAGGGGAGGAAGGAAGGAAGGAAGGGAGAAAGGCAGGAATTAATTTTTTTCATAAAGTAGAAAAATATTAAGTATAATTATCCCCATGAAAAATGAATGGGAAATTGAACAAAATAAACAAGAGAATTTCAACTCTCTTCTAACCCTAAAGACCTCTGGATCTTTAAAAATGAAATTATTGCTTACCATACTCTTTCTTCCAGCTTTTGCAACTTCTTGTGATAATGCTATGGTTCTTCTGTTTTTAAGAAAAGTACAGATTTTTAAGGATACAGGCACACGTTTGGTTAGAGGCAAGACCCTCAAAAACTATGAGTTGTGAATGCTGAGATATCTTTTGGGAAAAGGGTTCAGTAGATGAATTCTCTTTATTGTGGAGAAAGAAAAGTTGAACAATTCGAAGACTTCTTAGCAGTGAAACTCCACTCTGAAGAGTCTTTGAGGTGAGTGAAATGAATCAGAAACATATGGATTACATTTTGCTTCAAGTGCCTCGGGGCTCAGAGTGGTTGGCTAAGTACATTTTAGGTTTTTCCCAGTACAGAATTGAAAAAATACTATTGCCTGAAGCACTTTCCCAAGCCCAACTTGTACTAGGATTCAGCTCGTGGACATCTTGCCCCTCTTCTATTAGAAATGCAGATGAGCGCCGAGCTTCAGAGTGCTCCCAGGAACACATGGGGGATCTGGGGAAGACAGCTGCATAAATGGTATTTTTTATGAGCAGAAAGGAAAGAAGGGGGAGGGGGGAGGAGAAGGGAAAGAGAAGAAAGGGAAGGGAAGAGAATAAAAGAAGGAAAGGGAAGGAAGGAGGAAGGAAAGGAAAAAAGATTTTCTCTTTTTAACTCTCCAGATGATGCAGCATCAAATTTGACGATTTAGAAACTGCGCCATGTTTGTGCTAATGGATCGTTTGTATCCTGTCAAAATGCTTCTTTCACTGAGCAAAGGTAACTCATAGTGAGGCACTAGTTCTTGGGTGTGAATGAGGGCACTGTATGTTCTCTAGGGCAGGCCACTTGAAAACATTGGTCTGGAAGGTCACACAAGAAATCTCTTGGTTGTCCCAAAGAGAAGGGAATAGAATTTTGCTGGGTGAATGCGAGATACATATTCACTCCCTAGGACCCGGCAAGTGTTGGTGTCAGAATTCTACTGTAATTGATTTTCTAGGATTTAAGAATGATGCCAATGATGTCAGATATTTCTTGTATGCTTTAGGATCCCAGGTCTGCATACAGTGTTTTAAGTCATGCTATGGATATTTAGCATCTAAAACAGAACCCCTTGTCCACGTGCACCAGGAAATGTTTAGGAACAATGTTCTTTTTGTAATTAAAAAACAAAGCAAAACACAACAACAATAACAACAACAAAAATGCCTGAAACAACCGGTGTTTTAGCAGCAAAATAGAAAATTAGACTCTACCGTATTCATCCAATGGAGATTGTCCATGGCAATGAATTGACTGTGAGTACTGGTTATGCACATATAAGCACAGAAACATAGTAAGTGGAGACTTACACTAGAAAGTTGACCCTGTTGCCTCTGGCCACCAGATGTAGCTGCCATTTCCCATCATCGAGGCAGACTTGTGCCCTCGTAGGTGGGAGTCTGTCTCCCTGGCCCACCTTGTCTTTGATTCCAAAGCAGCCTCGGAAGGGGAATCTGTTACTTCCAAACCTGTCTTGCAGGTGAGGTCTCGACTATGTGTCGAAAATGTGCACGACACGGGAAGGGAGCCGAGATGGTGGGTAGCTGAACGGCATGCCAAATGGTGGCGTGCACTGCCCAGAAGGACCTAGGACACACCACAGGGGTGAGCTGCGTAACCAGGGAGATCTGTTAAATCAAGAAAGTCCCTGATTTTGCCATGGTTTCATATGCTTGTTTAATTTATAGGTTTTTTTTTTTTTTAACAATGGTTCTAGTCAAAATGAGACTTGGAATTTGCAATTTCCAACTTTGCCCAGGCTAGCTAGCTATGTACACGGCCCTGGGCAGCCTTACAGCTCCCAGACAGCCAGGCAATCTCAAGGGTAGACAGCTGGTGCGCTGTGTTGTGAGGCTAGAGGTTTTGAGAGGTTAGGACTGTGAAGTGCACCTTGAGCCTGTTTTCTTTTCTTTCCCAGTGCTGGGGATCAAACATGGGGCCTTGTAGTGACTAGGCAAATGCTCTACCACTGGACTGCACTCCTCACCCCGTGCCTTTTAATGTTTTTGATATTTCATGGTTTCACTTCATATATATTGAGGAACATCTGACCTGATGGTTTAAAAAGTAGCAGCAGTAGTCTTGAATTTAACTCCCAGATGATATCTGATGGAAGATGAAGAGATAGGAAATCAGAAACATTTTAAGCCTTCTGTGTGGTTTTAGAGACTAATACAGATAGTAATTAACTCTAAGCATGGAAGAAACACTTCCGAATATTTCATTAAAATATAAGGGTGGTCCCTTGGGGAGCACTATGTGGAATGGGGGACAAGACAAAAGTTTGGATGCTGGTATAAGGCGAGGTCAGTATGTGAAAAGTGGTCAAGCTCTGTACTGTGCTATGTGTGCTTTTCTTAATTCTTTTACACTTCCATAAAAAGTTTCCAAACTTTTATGGAAGAATAGTATGGGTAGATACTAAAAAACAGTGTTTCACGGAGAAAGGGTGGAAGACATACAGTAAGCCATAAGACTCCCTCATAGTTCATATCAACAATCACCAGTGTGCCCTACCTAGAGATAAAGCTATAGTAATTCCTGCAAAAGCCTTCCAGAGGTATTTTAATTTCATATAGATTAATGTGTCTGTGATTATTAATACTTATGAACACATATACATGTAGGTACAGTTTCTGTTTTCGTGTTGTGTATACTAGTAAATTATGCCTACTGTTTGTACTTTGCCATTGCATTTTTTATGCGATTCAGGCTAACGAACCTCCTTTTGAAGGATTGCTCAGAAATTGTGGCATAATTGAATTATCCACTCCCTGGCCACTCAAAGCAATGCAGCAAGCAACATCTGTATAATTGTGTCATTGTGTATGTGTATAAATATATTATGTAGAAATATATATAGATAGGGCCAGAGATTTAGCTCAGTGGTTCCGGCACCTGCCTTGCAAGCACAACGTCCTGAGTTTAATCCCTGGTAACCACATACAATGCTGGGCATGGAGACTCACGCCCACCAGCAATCAATGCTACATGCCACAGTGCCGGGCATGGTGGCTCATGCCTGTAATCCCAGCACTTGGGAGGCAGAGACAGGAGTACTGCTGAGTTCGTGGCGGCTTGCCTGGGCTACATAGTGAGCTCAGGGCCAGCCTGAACTACAGTGAGACCCTGTCTCAAAAAAAAAAAAAAAGAAATATATATACACAGATATGTACATGAATATGTAGAATAACTACATCAAGTGGTATATTCCTTTCTAATTGATAGGTATTGCTAAATTGATCTATGAAAACATTTTACCACTTTGCATTTACTACTAATTAGTATTTTCTTCCTTATGAACAAAATATATTAGTTAATATTTTCAATGTGGCCAATCTGGTAAGAAAAGTTAATTTGTTAATTTATTAATTAAGACTCATTTTATGTGTTTAATATTCATTTGTAAGTACTTTTCTATATGTTCTTTTGCACATTTTTAGAATGAGTTACCACTTGCTTGTTGTTATAATTGTGGATATGTATATATCATAAAATTTATCATATAAAATCTATTAGCATTCACTACATTCACACTGTTGTACTTTCATGAGCCTTATCCATCTCCAGAACTTGTTCATCATCCCAACCTGAAACTCTGTACCCCTTAAAACAGTAACTCACTATTTTCTTATTAATTTTATGAGGTTTTTATCTATTAAGGTAATTTATGATTTGTCATATAAACCATTCCAGCAGTTCTGTGAAGCAGGCATTTGCTTTTACGACTCACTCTATAGCCAGACTTTCCGCCCAGCACTCTGCTGAAACTGTTCTTACTGAGGTCACCATTGACCTCTACATGACTAAATCCAAGCAAGTTTAATCCTTATCTTACTTGCCTCACAGCAGAATTTGAGTTGATCATTTCCGTCTTCTCGTGAAACTTTTTCTCCATGGCAGCCAAGCGGGCGTGGTATCGTGGCTTTTCTTGTACCGCAATTGCTACTTGGTCACGTCTCCTCTCTCTACTCTTCTCCCGGGTCTTCTGACCTTTGGAGACCCCGTGTCTCAGTCCTTGCTTCTCCTCTGGAGATTCCTTCAGTCTGTGGCTCCAAATGCATCTCCAGACCTGTATATGACTTCATACACAGGTCTAGTCCAGAGCTCTACCTGGAACTTCCCATTTGAATATTTACTTGCATACTCAATATTTTAACCTGCATGTTTAAAAAATACATCATCTCTGACGTATTCAAAACTGAGTTCCTAGACTCGATTATGGCAGAAAAACTCGCTGAACTATTTCTCTTACAGACGACAAGTTCAACATTCAAATGTTTTAAAAATGCACTTAAGGTCCAGAGGGTTAGCTCAGTGGTTCCGGCGCCTGCCTCGCAAGTTCAATCCCCGGTAACCACATACAGTGCTGGGCGTGGTGACTCATGTCTGTAATCCCAGCACTCGGGAGGCGGAGACAGGAGGATTGCTGAGTTTGAGGCTTGCCTGGGATACATAGTGAGCTCAGGGCCAGCCTGAACTACAAAAGCGAGACCCTGTCTCAAAAAAAAAAAAAAAGCACTTAAAAATACTACACAGTAAAGAAACAGAAAGAAACTAATGGGAAGGTGATCCTAAAATACAGGAATTATATATGACAATGTGCACATGATTTTGACTCCTTGCCTAAAGGAACTTCCTACTCTACTTGGGCTAAAAGTAGACAAAGCCATAGGTAGGACTTGCTGAACCGGGATGTTAGGGAACAGAGTTTGAGATAGGCAAAAGGGCTTGAAAATTAAAGTGGAGAAACACCAGAAAGGAGGAAGATACAGAAGCACTGAAGCTCAAAATTAAAAATTTAAACTCTTCTAAGCAATGAGTAGCCACTGAACTGTGTGTGTATGTTCAAGAGCAATTCCAGGCCATTAGTAGCAACGGAATATGAAGGCTAAGGAGCTGAGAGGGTATCACACATGCTTGCATTGCAGAAAAGACAGAGTTTGGAATTTGAATATTCTCCATATCTACATTCTAAGATATTCTAAGATATTAGAGTCTCTAGGATGTGTTATCACAAGACCTACATTGAATAAAGACATGACCAAATCTTGAAAAAATAGATAAATGAGACTCAGTTCAAGAAAGTAAACCATCGATAAGCAGTGACCTGGAGTGTTCTCAGATGTTGACATTAGTGGATGTGACTTTAAAGCTGCTATCATATATATATAAAATATATATATCATGTATATTATATATATATATATGAGTTAATGCAAGATATATATATATATATATATATATATATATATATATATATATGAATAGGTGAGAAACCTGGCAGAGTAATTACAGTTATGAAAGAATGAAAGTAAATTCTAAGGCATAAAATAATAATAAACTGTTCTAAGATGGGCCTAAAAGTCTGTTACCCATGGCAGGGTGAGGGAGCATGGGGATGGAACAACAGAAATTAGCTAATTTAAAACAAAGAAACAGTACTGAAGTAAAATGAGCAAAGCTTAATCAATGTATAAGACCATGTCAGGCAGTAGAATACACTTGGAAATGGAGTCCCAAAGGTAACAGATGTAGATGAAAATGTGTGAGGAAATACAACAGAATGCTTTTTTCAAAATTTGGCAAAAAGCTTCCCAGAAGTGATTAACAAAGATAACAACAAAAAACCCTCACTAATAGTACTTTCAGATCTAATAAGCTCAGTGAACCTCAAGACACACAGAAAGAAATCACACTGAGACATGTCAGAGTAAAACTTCTAAAAGGAAAAGAAAATAATCTCACAAACTGAAAGAGTAAAACGTCACAAACAAGTGGACAACATTACAAGTGAAACCAAATTCTACTTTAAATATATGTATATATTTATATACATATATTTAAATATATATACCTCTACTATTTCAATATTTAAATATATTATATATAAATATATAAAAATCTCACAAACTGAAGAGTAAAACATCACAAGTGGTACCGACTTCTACTTTAAACATATATTTATATACATATATTTAAATATATATACCTCTACTAATTTCAATATTTAAATACATTATATATAAATATATAAAAATCTCACAAACTGAAAGAGTAAAACATCACAAGCAAGTGGACAACATTACAAGAGATACTGACTTCTTTATATATTATACATACATATATGTGTATATACTTGATGTATACTTGATGTATATACATATATACATATGTGACACTTGATATTGTGATAGTATCCTCAAAATACTGACCTTAAAAAGCAATTCAGTAATACTATTTTCAAATGAAGGAAGAAAACGACACACCTTTAGAGAGATGAAAATTGAAGAAATTTGTTGTTGGCAGATTTAATCCATAAAAAATGTCAGAGTTCTTCTGAATGAGGAGAAATATCAATAAAAGGAGATCTGGAAAGGAAGGAAGGAAGGACACTCAGAATGGTAAATATAAGGTAAATAATAAAATTGCATATAGTTCTAAATAATAGTTATTTTTAAAATATGGTATTTAAAGGAGAAATTAGAGCACAGTATTATGGAGTTTATGATATTGATGTTATAGACTACCAATAGTAGCACAAAAGATGGGGGATAAGTTCAACTCTATTGCTGTAGGGTTGCTCTATTTCATAGAGACAGTACAGTAAAAATTCACCCACCATCCTTATTTTTTTCCCACCATGCTTTCTAGCTTTTAACACGCTAGATAATTAGCATGTATTTATTTTATATATATATTTACTTTCTTCCTGCTAGGGGGAAAATCCCAGAAGGCTAGCCGCTTCTCTAGCACTTAGAATAGTTTGTGGACAAGGCTAAGCTGTCAGTGTTTGTTGAGAAAAAAATGATCGTCTATGTCATACATTCATGTAAGATAAATGTTACAGGCCTTATCTAAGGCTAGATTCATCCAGCAACAGGCTATTCTCAAAACCCTCTGGTTCCAAGTGCCCTTTTGCCTCAGTAGTAAGCATGCTCATGTGACTCTTAAGAAACTTCTCCCTGAAGGAGAAGAAAAGACAGTATCAGAAAGAAAGATGTCATATCAAGAGTAACAGAAAAAATCAACGTCAGAAGAAATGTATTTGGCAATCAGTGGCACTTTTTTTTAGAGGAAAATCATTTGTTTGTCACTAGGAGTCAAAGATGTCATTGTGCAAAAGAAAGAAAAAGCCAGATTCATCCTTAGTTGAACCAGAAATCTAAAGCTAATGAAGAGGTACACCAACACAGAAAGAAAAGCTTGGGCTGAAAAGCATCTCTACCAAGGATTAAGCACTCATTTAATGTGAGCAATTGTTGGTATCTCTCAAGAGAGAGATGTCAGGGACAGTAAGGAAGTGCAAAATAAAGGACATATTTGCTCTTAGCTTGATGAAGTAATCAGGGATTGGAAGAGGAAGAAGAGAAATAGGAGTGTAGATGTCATTCAGGTTTCTCCAATTTCCAATGAGGATCTCCAGATCGCCTAAGAGGGCAAAAATCTAAGCAGACGTATACCATAGATTACAACTGATGGAACTTGGGTCATGGGACTCCCTGGTGTTCCAACCAAAGGTTGCAGTATTCAGCCAGTTTTCAGGGAGCTAAGGAAATTCTAGGCTCAGTCAGGTCTGGAGAAGGTGAACCAGGGCCAGCCAGTAGTCTGGTTGAGGAGAACACAGGATCCCAGTGAGGCAGAAAGTGCTGAAGATCAAGACTGAAAGGAAAAAAACACCCCACAGAAAGAAGACTGAGCAATGGTCTTGGAAAGGTCTACCTTTCAAACTGGCTGGGTTGCGACCCTTACTGAGATGAGCTATTCGTTTCAAATTAAGTCTGCAAATGGAAGTAAACTAGGTCCCTCTGCTGAGTGGGAAAGACATTTACCTGTAAAGATCCACGCAGGTCTGATTGAGAAATTTAC
Source organism: Thryonomys swinderianus (assembly GCA_004025085.1). NCBI lineage: Eukaryota > Metazoa > Chordata > Mammalia > Rodentia > Thryonomyidae > Thryonomys > Thryonomys swinderianus. The sequence goes on along the minus strand of PVIC010023476.1, from coordinate 3,968 downwards.
AGCCACAAACACAGATATAGCAGAAGACTAAACACAAGGTAACCCGTGGTATTGACCATCTGCTATTTTTGTTGTACTTATAACCCTTTCCTTAGGCAAAGGCCAATCCCCTAGTCCACTAGGTCCTAAAGAGGATGCTGATTACATAATCTGTATTTTTGACTATAGAAAAAGACACATGATCTTTGCCCAGGTGACCCTAGGGTCAGTATGACCATGAAGTGAGTTTATACTATACCAGATTAGGAAGCCAGGAGAAAGTGAGGGCTTCTTTCCGTCTCTACATGATGTACAGAGAAGGACCCTCCCATCTGGATATGAAAGATTCCTAAGCCAACTATCATGGCCAAGGGTCATGGGTACTAAGGTCACCTAGGCAAAAATCATGAGCCATGAGCTTTACCGCTAGCGGCCTAGAGACAGACAGTGAAGGCGAGCACAATCCAAAGAGTAGCTACGACTCCAGACACAAGCCAGTGCTCGGTGTGCATGTGCAAGGGCCAGTGCAGGAAACAGGAGACGAAGATGCCCAAGGCTGAAAAAGCCACAGGGACACAACAAAGAGGCAGGACGTGAGATGAGGAGAACGTGCAAGTTTCTAAGAATTTTTACAGTGGAAGTTGGGGCGCTCTGGTGTGTTTTATTAATGAACAGCTAGGTGCAAGGTAGATGTGGATAGGTCGGGCTGGCCAGAGACGTGGGACCTGATGAATATCAGGGTAGAGACAGAAGTCAGAGCAGAAGCAGTGATGACACCATGTAGGCAGCAGGGCCCCGGGAAGCTCATGTCACTGGGTGCCTAGGTTCCCCATCCCCTTCCCTAGGTAATCCTGGGGGGGGGGGGGGGCGTGAGCAATATTCATTGCAGTAGCGGCTCCCAGGGTCCCAGGAGTGGCAGACCCTGCTGTACCGCCCAGTACTTTCATTCTACTGGGAACACATTACAGGGGAGTGAATGTTTTAACTTCAGTTCTTAGGTTTACTCTTTATGTCTGTAACCTCGAACGACTTACGTAATCTTTATTCTTTATTTTCTTCATTTATACAAAAGAGGCTGTGTGGGTACTACCTCGTAGGCTTATTATAGTAACGTTCATTCACATTAAGCACTGAAAAATATCCCTACCAAGGATTAAGCACTCATTTAACGTGAGCAATTATTGGTATCTCTCAAGAGAGAAATGCTAGGGAGAGTAAGGTAGTGCACAATAAAGGACCTGTTTGCTCGTAGCTTGATCAAGCACTTTAAAAGCCCAGTGCGGAGCTTTCGCACTGTTCTTAGGAGCAAACAGCTTGGGTTTAAAGTCTCAGAGATCTTCACTATTTTGTGAAGCACACATCCAAATCTTGGATCTCCGCAGTATCTAGCCTGACTCCTTACTAAAATGGAAAGAGCTAGATCTGTGTCAGGGGCCGAGTGGAAAGAGAAGACAAAGACCTAAATGTATCTATTCCCTAGCTGTACCGTACAGAGGACAGAAAATTGGGGACTGTGTCTGGGTCTGTGGCTCAAAGTAACAGGGCCCCTTAGGAAGTGTGGTCCAGTGATCAGCCTGGGATGCTCAGCGGATAGTCACGATTTCTCACTTATGGGTGGTTTGAAAAGTGGGCAAAGGCTGGATGTGGGGTGTAGAGACAGGTGTGTGGCTGGAGGAGAAATATGCACTCCTAAGCGTGGATAGTGAGCCAGTTGTAATAAAGTCGCTCCCAAAATCCAGAGATGTATTGGTCTGATTTATTACTTCATAACAGATTTATTACTTTAGAAATTCTGTCTGCCCTTTGTAGGATTTTCCTAGAAACTGACTGGGACAAGATGCAGCTTGCCCTAAACAGGGCTGAATGGCCACCGTGACAGATCACTGGACCATCAACCTTAACCATATGTCTGCAAACGGTTTCCAATGAAGAGTATCCAAACTTGGCTTGACGCTTCACCTAATGGTGACTTTATATTGATTACACGTTATTTCCATCTTTTAAGGAAGCTGCTTTTACTCACACCGGCTGAATTCTCCTCACAGGACAGTTGTTAATGAGCGGTTTCCTCCGTGGAGGGCCCTTCGTCACTCTTGAACAGCTCCCAGGCATTCAGTACGACTTTCAGATTTGTGGTTTCTGACAACACTGAAGACAGAAATTGAACAGCGCTGTGGAATTTCCTTGGTGTGCACGCCAATTTGACAGGATGAGAAAACATGGATGGAAACACATTAGGAAATATGGCACAACTCTGTGCCTGTCATCTGTGAGTTGCAGGTTGGAGTGAGACATTGCAGGAATTTACTTCTTCATCTGGTCTCCCTTCGCTTTTGGTAGCTTTGATTCCACAGAGATGTCATCAGTAGTGGGATGTTACTGAAAAATCTAGAGAACAGAAATTTTACTTCCCTTTCTCTCCTCTCTTACCCTAAAATTATCTCTTTTCATTAGTATAGATTTCACAAAATTACAGTATTTCAGATCTGGAAGATATTCTTATGCTGATGCTTTTTTGTCTACATCTTTCCATTCTAGAGTCATATTTTCTGTTCCTAAAATGCATCATTTAGATGACAATTGAGTGGAGATCTGTTATTGGTAAACTCTAAAAACCTGAAGCTGGAAATCATTTTATTCATCTTTGACAAGGACAGATAGTTTTCCTATGGCTAGGTAGGTCAGTGGGTAAATAGATAGCTAGTGTTTCTCAGAATTTAAAAATTATTCGATTTCAGTGTTGCACTAAGGATTACTGTATGAGTGCAATTGCTGTTTACATGAAGGTAATGCTTGTTAAGTTTACTTTTTTTTTTTTTTTTTTAGACAGGGTCTCACTTTGTAGTTCAGCCTGGTCCTGAGCTCACTATGTAGCCCAGGCAAGCCTCGAACTCAGCAATCCTCCTGCCTCTGCCTCCTGAGTGCTGGGATTACAGGCGTGAACCACCATGCCCGGCACTGTGATATGTGGTATTGATTGCTGGTGGATGTGAGTCACCATGCCCAGCATTGTATGTGGTTACTGGGGATCGAACTCAGGACCTTGCGCTTGTGAGGCAGGTGCCGGAACCACTGAGCTAAATCTCCAACTACTGAGCTAAATCTCCAACCCTAAACACATTAAATTTACTTTTAATGTGTTTAATTACATTTTTATTCTTTAATTTTGTCTTGATATAGTTTTAATTTCTGTTTGGGAATTATTATGGTTTCTTAATCTGAGAATTTGAGCTTTTTATCAATTCTAAAAATTGTTCTTCTTATTAAAAATACCCTCTCCTAATTTCTCTAGTCCTTTCTTCTGGAACTTTTTTTTTTTTGAGACAGGGTCTCACTTTGTAGTTCGGGCTGGCTCTGAGCTCACTATGTAGCCCAGGCAAGCCTCGAACTCAGCAATCCTCCTGTCTCTGCCTCCCAAGTGCTGGGATTACAGGTGTGAGTCTTCTGGAACTTTTATGAAACAATTTTTAGACTTACTCTTTCAATCTATTATGTTTCTTTTAAATTATTCTATCATATTTTCACTTTGTTCTGCTTCATGATTAATTTCTTTAGTGCTATCTTCCAGTTCACTTATTTGCTCTTTAAGCCTATTGTATTCTGAAATTCATCTGAATTACCAGTTTTAAGAGTTAAATAACTTTTTATTACTAGAAATTTTGTTTTTCAAAATGTTTTGGTATTTTTCAAAATGTGTTGTTCCCTGGCCATATTTTTAAACTTCCTTTTATCTCTTTACATATTTTAAACAGTTCAGTTCTGGAGTCTTCTCTGGGCAGGTCCTCCTGGGATCCATTGGGTCTTAAATCTTTTCCTTGTGGTTTTAGTCAACTCTAATACATTTTATTTGTTTCCAAGGTTTGGAATTCCAGTTTATCAACTCATTTTCATTTCATTTGAATTCTTCAGAGCTCACTTTGAGGATAATTCTTTGTAAGATTTACTTTTATTTCTGCCACAAATTTGTTCTGTGGACACTGACCATTAAT
>PVIC010023475.1:0-26815 GCA_004025085.1 Thryonomys swinderianus | reverse complement strand
TTTCTTTCTTTCTTTCTTTCTTTCTTTCTTTCTTTCTTTCTTTCTTTCTTTCTTTCCTCTTTCTTTTGTGCTGGCGATTGAACTCAGGACCTTGTAGCTGCAACATAGGTGCCAGAACCACTAAACTAAGTGCCTGGCCCCCACAATCACTGTATCTTACTGGTTTAATCACCAAGTGTTTCAGTGACTGATTTTTCTTTCTAAACCTGTACCTTGTATTTCATCTGACATACTTATATACTTTTCACTTTTATTATAAGAGAAATGGACACAAATTTATTTTTCCTTGTTCTTTTATAAAACATTTATTTACTGACTGACTGCTATGGGCCAGACCCTCTTCTAAACAAAAAGACAACAACAACAAAAAAACCCAAAATAATACATGTGCATCAGTTAGGGGTACAGTTAAGGCAATAAATATGTTTTAATGCAAAGTAAAAAGATCCCAATTTTTATATAACAAAAAATTTTATTTAAAACACTATATTTTATATTAGAACACTATAGTGTTAATGAAATATCAATAATTAAAATGCATGCTAATTATTCTTTTTTCCTGTGAAAGATAAATTATCAGGAAAGGGCATTTTAGGAACCTAGCTTGAGGTTAGTCTGAGAAGTACAATAAGAAAAATTTAGGTTTTGAAATTTTAGAAGAATAATCAACATGAGAAAAGAGATCAGTGACATTTTAATGAGAAACAAAGTACATGTTTTAAAGTTCAGTTAAAAATGAGAACATAGTAGTTTTTTCCCCCCTGACATTCTAGATATGAGTTTCTCAGTGGGTTGTATTGTATTGAGATGATATAGTTGCTGTAAAATATCTATTTTAGTAGGTTAAGAAAAATAAAATATAAAATGAGATATTTTTGAAAACTATAGAATTATTTATGTATACACCATCATCAAAAATTATCGCAGAAAGAGAAGCTGTCAGTTTTATGGCTTATTCTAAGTGAATAAAGAGTAAAAATGTTAAATATATTCAGTTATGAAGGTAAAAATTTTCAAGCCTCGTTAAAATCCCCTCTATTCTATGAGAAAAAGCAAAGCAAAGCCCGCCCGCACTGCCGTGTTCCATCCGGGTCTAAGGCTTGTGTGTCCTGAGTCAGAGGCTACTGCTACGGCCACGGGAGCCCACGGTGATGCGCCAGCCTGCGTGCATCGCTCCTTCTGCCGAGCTGTATGAGAATCTTTCCTCAGCTGTGTGATTTATTTTACTGTAAAGAAGCTCATGTACACGTTGCCAAGTCACCTCTCAATTAGTTTCTGATATTTTTTTCACACACAGCGGCACAGAGTCTAGTAAAATAAGCAGAAAGCATTCTAACAGAATTAGAACGGGCACAAGATTATAGCAGTGATGGGTAAGGTAGAAAATAGGAAGGAGAACAAGGTCGGCTTAAAGAAAATCACCTGGAAGTGAGGAATAATAGCGAAGACAGGCAATGGAAAGGAGGAGTGGGCAGGAGGGGGAAGACTCCTTGCCCCAGTGCAGGGGCGGTGACCCCGCGGTGCAGGAACCACAGCAGTCTGTTTGTACCACTGAGAGTTCTTTTATTATGTTTTGTTTTGCTTTGTTTATGAAAAATGATTGTTTCCCCTACACTAAGACCTTAGGATTTAGGTTTAACTGGAGTGTGGGAACTTTGCAATCCGTAAGTGGGCTTTGGGTAGCTCATTGGCCACTCGGTCTCCAAAAATCTGTCCATCACTACCTTAGTCTAGTCAATTTTGAAATGCCTTTGCTCAGTTTGGAGTCTTTTCACATCCCTGACGGTTTATACCATGTACATCTCTCTAAATGTGTGTGTCCTATGAAGCTACATCCATAAATGCACCACCTTGGATGCTGTTGTTCTTTTAGTATATTCATGTAATCATTAAAATTATATGTTCTATATTAATTTCTTCAGAACCCAGCGCTGAAAATTTAGAGATGGCCTAAGATTTTGGATCCCATTTATCAGGTGGTTACTTATCCAGCTGATAAATTCATTCTTAATTTTTAGTTTTTGAGATAGGGTCTCGCTTTGTAGTTCAGACTGGCCCTGAGCTCACTATGTAGCCCAGGCAAGCCTTGAACTCACAGCCTTTCCTCCTGCTTCTGCCTCCAGAGGGCAGCGATTACAGGCATGAGTCACCACGCCTGGCCAGTTGATAGATTCTTAAATCAATCTAACATATTTTAAGCACCCTTACTACATCAAAGCATTGTGTTTACAATTCGTACAAAACAAAAGTTAAATATAAAATGTTTAGAGCTGAGAAAGATAATAATACATGCTTGGAATAATAGGGCAATTGTATTCTTTGAAGAAATAATTGAAAGAAAAACATAACTGAGTATAAAACAGAAGAAAATCAGATACCATTTTTTAAAACTGATAGATTGCAGTGAGAACTGGTTTTCATTGGAACAATCAAAGATGATGATATATGGTATGATGGGAACAATAGGTTTGGATTTAGAAATGATGATTATTGAATTGATATTTACATAATCAGAATATAGGCAAAAATGTGAGAACACCAGCAAAATATACAAAAGATTATTTGTTCTATGAATTTGATTTCATAGCTCTCACTTACTTCTTTCCTATTAATGGTAGATGGTAGAGAGGAGTAACAGTAACAAAGCAAAGAAGGTGTAAGAAGTTTGAAGCCATTAAAAGCTAAAATAGCTAGTCAGGACTTTCTGTGAGTATATTTTACAGCATTCTCTGTAGCTTTAATTTCTACAGACTAGAAATGTTGACTGGACGATGTATAACAGGTCTTCATTTCCTCTTGTTTACTCTAATGAGTCACAAGGGTACCCTTGGGTTATTAGTTTTCCCAGCTATTAGAGACATGATTACTTCCTTCTCCATTTATTTTATTTTCTCCTTAGTCCTTCTGGAATATGGGTCTTTAAACAATTTTGTGTTTGCACAGTGCCTCTTCCTCTTTGGGTTTGGTTATTTTTAGAGTGGTCAGAAATATGTTTGGCAGGGCCGGAGGGTTAGCTCAGTGGTTCTGGCGCCTGCCTCACAAGCGCAAGGACCTGAGTTCAATCCCCGGTTACCACATATAATGCTGGGCGTGGTGGCTCACGCCTGTAATCCCAGCACTCAGGAGGCAGAGACAGGTGGATTGCTGAGTTCGCGGCAGCTTGCCTGGGCACCATAGTGAGCTCAGGGCCAGCCTGAACTACAAAGCAAGACCCTGTCTCCAAAAAGCAAAAAAAAAAAAAAAAAAAAGAAATATGTTTGGCAAACACTATGTTATCTTAATTTTTTAAAATATATAAAGATATAATACACTTAAAATAAGAAAATCTGCATAGTTGGAAGTAATGAAAATACTATAAACAATATCATATTTTGACAACTTGGCTAAAATAGTAAAATTCTGTTTTTTAATTGAGTTCTTTATTAGTACATTTTATGTACATCTCACAATCACATATAACCTTGGGGAATTTGTACCAGTATATGGAACAAGTTAATTCTCGTTTTTACCCATATCCCTACCCACCCACACCTCCCCAACCCCTATATACTTACTCTTTTATTTTCTTTCAGAATCATATTTATTCCTTCTCCTCATTACATTCCCACACCAAATTTCCTTTGGAAATTTCCCATTCTACAAAAACTGTCATACTTTCTAGAGCTCATTTATATCTACCGGTGCTCATCTTAAAGAGAAGATCTAGTATTTGCCTATTTATGATCTCTTTATTTCACTTATTGGCTTAGGCAGAGACTTTATGAATAAAACTTGTATAGCACAAGAACTAGCAGAAAGAATCAACAAATGGGATCTCATCCTACTGAAAAGCTTCTGCACAGCAAAAGAAATCACTGGCACTGCTAAAAACAACCAACAGCATGGGAAAAAATATTTACTAGCTGTTTATCAAACAAAGGGCTATTATCTACAATATGTAAAGAACTTAAACCGATCAGCCTCCCCAAATTCAAAGACCCAATTCAGAAATGGGCATCTGAAATGAACAGACACTTCTCAGAGGCAGAAGTCAAAGCAGCGAAGAAGCATATGAAGAAATGCTCAACATCACTGGTCATTCGAGAGATGCAAATGAAAACAACACTGAGATTTCATTTCACTCCACAAAGAATGGCCGCTATTACAAAATTAACCAATAATAAATGCTGGTGAGGCTGTGGGGAGAAAGGAACCCTTCTCCACTGTTGGTGGGATTGCAGACTTTGGAACCATTGGGGAGATCTGTGTGGAGATTCCTCAGAAAACTAGGACTAGAGGTCCCATTTGACCCTGCTATCCCCCTGTTAGGAATATACCCAGAGGAATTTTAAAAATCACATTGGAAAGACAGATATGCACCCTTGTTCCTAGCAGCTCAGTTTGTGATAGCTCCATCTTGGAAACAACCCAAATGCCCATCAACTGGAGACTGGATAAAGAAGATTTTTGTTTGTTTTTTAATAAAATGGAGTATTATTCTGCCATAAAGAACGACAAGATTCATTCATTTATGTACAAATGGATACACCTGGAGGATACATTAAAATAGTAAAATTCTTTGAAAAACCTGACCAGGAGTGAGTATGGGGGTATAACGTAACCCAGCACTCTGGAGGATGCCATTTTAGGCTGGAGAATGGCAATGTCAGTCCTCTCTGGAAAATCTGGTAGTGCAACCTCAAAAGCAAACCTTTCAAAACAAAACAGCATCAACATAATCCACTTAGAAAACTGTTGGGGGTGTAGTGTAGTGCAAAGTCCCTGGGTTCAATTCTCATAATGAAAAGGAAAAAGGAGAAAAACCAAATCTCAGAGGGATAGTGAACTAGAGAGCATATTCTAGCTCACCTTTCTCATTGGAAAGTTCTATGGAACACTTCCAAAATAGTAATGATGTAGTGAATCTTTTCAAAAATTAAATGAAAGAGTATTTTACAACTCGTTTTATGAAGCTAGTGTTTTCCAGACCATAGACTAAGCATATATAAAAAGCAAAATCTATAATCCAACATTTTCAGGACATGTAAGACAAAATATTTAACAAATATATTTTTGAGCTATTGTAAGTATTTAAATTTTTTTGTTCAGAGCATTTATTATTTGATGTACATCAGGTCTATGACTTTCGTATGCTAATTTTGTCCTGCAACTTTGCTGGATATTATTACTTCTCAGAGTTGTTTGGTGGAGCTTTCAGGAATTTTTGTTTCCTTTTCATCGTGAATATTAATGGACATTAGCTGTATAAATTAGTGGGTTTCCCTGAGTCCTCTCAACCTCCCTTCTACCCTTTCTGGCCCTCTTTTCTATCCTTGTGTCCTTTTCCTTCCCAGATAATCACTGTTGAATTCAGATCACTTTTAAACTTTTTGGCGTTTTGTTTTTTAGTTTTTGTGTATAAAAGAAATCATGAGATATTCTCTTTCTGTGTTTGGCCTGTTTTGCTTAACACAATATCCTCCAATCCAGTCATTTTCTTGCAAGCGTTTTCTAGCTGTCATGTCACCTCAGCTCGAAACGCTTCCATTGGATTCTCTTCTTGTATCTCCAGTTGGGTGTCCTCTATTTACCTCTCTTACCCAATCCAATTGCCCTGAGCAGGACTTCGAAGTACTGTGTGGAGTAACCATGTTGAACATGGGCACCCTTGTCTTTTAGAACAGATCCCAGACATGAAAGAGAGTATGTTCTGTCACATAATTTAGATGAATTTCTAGAGCTAGAGAGCTGGAACAGAGACATAAAGCAGGTTAATGTTGCATGGTACCAGGAAGGGAGACAGCAGAAGGCATAAGGGCGTCTTTAGGATGATGCAAATGTGCTCATGATTGAGGTGCTTTTTTCATGGTTGGACACATCTGCCAGACTCACGCTATGTGATTTCAACATGGATGCAATTAATTTTCCATAAATTACACTTCACGGTACTTTTGAATAAGAATTACATCAGAGGGCCAGAGGGTTAGCTCAGTGGTTCCAGTGCCTGCCTCCCAAGTGCAAGGTCCTGAGTTCGATCCCCGGAAACCACATACAATGCTGGGCGTGGAGACTCATACCCACCAGCCATCAGTACCACATACCACAGTGCCTGGTGTTGCGGCTCACGCCTGTAATCCCAGCACTCGGGAGGCAGAGACAGGAGGATTGCTGAGTTCGAGGCTTGCCTGGGCTACATAGTGAGCTCAGGGCCAGCCTGAACTACAAAATGAGACCCTGTCTCAAAAAAAAAAAAAAAAAAAAAAAAAAAAAAAAAAAGAAAAAGAATTACATCAAAAAAAGTAGTCCTCCATAGGACCATATTTTCACTTGAGATTCTTGAGAGACATATTAAAATGTACCTTATTTTTATAAATTTGAATTTCACTCTGTAGATTTTTGGGAGATGTATATTATATTTCTCACTTATATAGAACACATATACTTTGAAATACTGTATTAACCATTTGTTACTTGGTTGAGAATCATAAAGCTCTTCTAAATATACACCAGTTTGACAAGCCTTATTTTATTTTTATTCTTTATTGGTACATCATATGTATACATCATAATCACACTCAACATTGGGAATTTGTACCACTATATGACACGATTTAATTCTCATTTTTTATATTCCCCTGCCCACCCCACAACCCCCCCTAAATACATTTGCTTTGTTTCCCTTTTGATTACCATTGTATTTTTTCTTTACCCTCATTACTCACCCTCCACCACATTTCCCTTTGAATATTTTCTATTTCACAATATCCATCATACATTCTAGAACTCACTAACATCTTCAGTTTTGTTTGTTTGTTTGTTTGTTTGTTTTTTGGTTTTTTTTTGAGACAGGGTCTCATTTTGTAGTTCAGGCTGGCCCTGAGCTCACTGTGTAGCCCAGGCAAGCCTGGAAGTCAGCAATCATCCTGTCTCTGCCTCCTGAGTGCTGGGATTACAGGTGTAAGCCACCACACCCAGCACTGTGGTATGTGGTGTTGACTTCTGGTGGGTGTGAGTCTCCACGTCCAGCATTGTATGTGGTTACCGGGGATTGAACTCAGGACCTTGCGCTTGGGAGGCAGGCACCGGAACCACTGAGCTAACCCTCCGACCCAACATCTTCAGTTTTTCACACCAGAGAACAGATACAATATTTGTAGATCTGTTACCTATTCATTTCTCTTATGAGTATGTCCTGAAGGTATGTCCATTTGAGTATAATTGACTCAAACTTATCATTCTTTAAGGCACTGTGACAGGCCTTATTTTTAATAAAGTTTCACTCTTAACATAGTTTGCTTAAGACAACTATATATCAGAAAGAAATATATGAGAAATCAAATGCTATAGTTTTAATCTAATATAATGCTACAGTTTATATATAATACATGCCTCAGCGAGATAAATATAATAATGCATGACTCAGTATTGAACAGTCTTTGCATCTTTGATGCTGGTATGAACCTATAAATATGTACCAAAGTATTCTATTAGGTGTAATAGTTATTTCAGTGTGGATGGGAGGCCCTGACCCTCAAGCAGATGCGGAGCAGAATGCTTTGTTTCTTACAGCCCCAAGAGAAGGCTATCGGGAAGGCACATGAGGCTGTACCTGGGCAGCTGGCTAATAGTATCTGGAGGTATTGGCAGGGCTTATGTTTGCCAAGGAGGACGGGGTTCGCCAGTCTTCTTGGACTTGCTGTGTGTGGATTAATTTGAATAATTTCACAGGCCTGAAGGCGTAAGAGCAGCTCCTAGTTATCTGGTGACCCTAGACCATCAGGGTAAACACATAGTGGCACAGGGTGTAAAAGCCCAAGGGAAGTGGGTTTAATCAGCTGTTAAGGAAAAAAAAAAAAAAGTGACTAGCCTCAAACCAGAATCTCAAAATAGGGTCAAGCACTTAAAAAATGAGTATGTTACATGTAATTATCTATCTGGGAAAAATATAAATTATGAGGGTCATGTATTATAAGCACAGAATTTAAGGATCCATCTGAACCAGTATAAACAAAACTAAGTTAAGCTATCATTCTCGAAGAAAAATGTTTCTACCGAAAAGGAACTCTCCAATGTGAGACTCACAGAGCTGGAGCATCATTTAATACTCGTGATTTTACGTGCGCCTCTAAAGGCATTATTTATGGCATTGTTTTCCACAAGTACAGCAGATAGTACATAAAACACTTTGCAGATCATGTCCTTGACGACTTAGCAGTATTTGGAGATAAAAGCCAGGAGTTCGCTGCTTCTCCTCCATTGGCTGAGGCGGTCCGTTAACGCTGGTTCAACAAGGATCATTCCAGAGTCCAGGGTGTTGATCTCCGGGCCGAAGGATGCGTGCTTTTTTGGGGCCAAATTCCTAAATGCTTCCATCTTGGAATTAAAATAGTCTGAAAGAGAAAATAACAATATTTTGTCTGAAAAAGAGGGGGTCAGTGTTTTCAACTTCAAAAAATAAAAACAGGACACTTTAATATATGCATTTCTAATTTTCATTGCAATCCAAGGTAATGAACTCTGTCTTCCTGGCTTTCAAATCTCTTAATAGATTAAGTGTGTTCTCTGATCCCAACTGAAAGGAAATGTGTACTTTAACGTATTATCATTTTCTCTAATTAAATTTCAATTGTTTTTAATAATGCATGTGTTTATTAAATTTCAGTTCTAAAGTTTTCTTGAAATGTACTATTTTAGGATGATGGTACTATATGCTAGATTCATTCAGTAGAAAATAATACTTTTGTGGGAAAGGGGGTCTGGTTGGCTTCAAAGTGAGGAATCTGCAAACTCTTGAACACCAAGCCTTTTACCCAGCCATACAATAAAAACTTGGAATAAAGAAAAACTTTAATTTCAATTAAAGTCCCATATAAGTAATTATTACAATGTTTTCTTATTTCACTTAATTTGATTTGAAAAATAATGGAACACAGGTAAAATTTTCAGTGATATCTACAGTTCTGTGTTAAGTATATGCAATTTCATCTGTTATACATGATGACAATTTAAAATGATTCTATTAATTTTTTTAAATGATCCCAATGGAATGTCAGTACCATATGCATTTTGAGTAAAGCAAATTTATATAAAAGATATATTTAAAACTCTTCTTTTGCAGTGTTTGGAAATTTACATATTTTTCTTACTGTTAAATATTTGCAAAGAATTTTATGATGACAAACACATATAAGAGGAAGTCAGGCCGGGTATGATGGTGCACACCTGTCATCTCAATACGAGGGAGCCTGAGCAGGAAGCCATGTTAAGTTCAAAGCCAGCTTCAGATACATGCTGAGTTAATAGTGAACTGCATAGTATAAGCTTGTCTCAAAAAAAAAAAAATTGGAGATGAATTGAAATAGTACATACCAGAAGCTCCTCGTCTTTTGTTTGATAGAAAAGAAACAATGTTCAGCGAAGAATCACATCAAGTATCTAGATCTGGTTGTACTTTTATAAGCATTTTAATGACATTAATAACTTTAGTGAAACATCATTATGACTAATACAAGTAGAAGTGTACCCTTAGAACCAGGGATTTAGCTTATTGGTTCTGGTGCCCGCTTGGCAAGTACATGGTCTGGAGTTCAATGCCCAGTACCCCAGAGAGGAAGAGAAAGGGAAGGAAAGGGAAGGAGAGGGAGAGGAAAATGCTTAAGAAGTCTGAGATCAGTCCCATTATTCTTATCTATTAAACTAAATTTTAATAATTGATTACAATAAAATACACATTGCAATTTATCTTTTTTAAAAATACTGTTCCTCAGTTAAAAAAAAAAATCTATCTCATCCTTCCAAGTTTCTGAAACAGTTCTGGTTGTCCTCTTTCATCAATGTCTTTATAAACTATGATGAAAAAGTACAATGAATTAATCTGCTGAACCCTGTCCCAAACCAGAAATTTTACGCTCTCAAAAGAGTGTTTGAGGGATGTATCTGAAAAAGAAACAGTTAACATGGAGTATTGTTGAAGCACACTTTCCTGACAAGGAGGGATTACTAAGCAAAAAATCTTCCAACATTGGTTAAAAGAAAAAATCCATGTGTATTTTACCATTGATAACCACAACTCTCAAGGCTCTGTAGTAAAACACATTTTCATTTTTCTTATTCCGATAGCATACTTTAGATATGAAAATATTCATTCGCAAGCTTGCTTGTAAAGTGCATGTTAGCATTTTTAGGGGAGATAGTACCAATAGAACAGATAAACTGTAAAAAAGAAAAAAGGGACTTTTAAAAATTATTTAATAGTGTATATTTTAAGCTCTAAGAGTGGCAAGTACATTTTAATATAACTGTATCTTTCAATGTATGTATATTATGAATTCTTGAATTATGCAAAGTACTTTTATCTTTGTTGTTTAATCATAGACTATATCATTATGTGATATAGAGGATACCTGATGTAATTTAACATAACATTATCTACAAAACTTGAAAGCTACATTGGATGGAAAATTAATGATAATGTTCTTGTATTTCTAGAGAAATTTAGTTGTACTTACTATTATTTTGTTTAACAGAAAAAAGGAAAAAATTCTATGGTAACTCACAAATTTTCAAAGGACTAAAATTACATTAATCATATTCATTAGAATTTTCCAACAAATTTTTGCAAGATATTGAATCTGTACTTTTATTTTATAGTTTTATACCTCATTTTAATTAACATACATTTTGCCAGAAGCAGTAACAGCACAGCCTCAATTAATTATTTCTCCATTTCCCTCACTAATACTGTCACAGCTATTTAGCATTTATTAGTACTTAATATTTTTCTAAGTACTGTATTTATAAATTTTTCTAGCTTCTAATATATCTTATTAAACCACATTTTGACTTCTCAGACAGAAAACCTCAAAGTTGTAATTGATATTTAATTTAACTGGTTTTATTTTTTTGATTAATGATGCAATGGAAAAGCAAGTCTTAACTATAGAAATGGAACCAGTACTTGATGTATAATAACAATCAAAAGAGAGAGATGAAAACATATGGCACACATCATGTCTACCTGAGGGAAGTCAAATAAGCATTTTCACAGTTATAACTGTAAGTGTACATAAAAAAAAAACAATTTTCAATTCAAAGAAATAAAAGTATTTTTCCTGGAAATAAAAATAGTAACAAGATCTGTCTGGAAGTTTGAGAAGTAAAGCTCTACAGATATACATATGACAAAAAAAAATTACTGCAGATGTCCAAAGAGCTTAAAGTTCAAACTCGGATATGGGATCAAAGGCAGATGCTGTTTGTGAGCTTGTGTTTCTGTTCTACCCCACTTCTTAGAAAATAGATACATTCATTATCATATCTGAAACATCCCAAGAATGTGAGATGTGACAAAAGACAAAAAGACTAAAAACAGATTTAATTAAATTTGAGAATGAGTTCACAGCCCTAAAAAGACAAATTAGTATTGCTGCAAATATTCACGGAACATGCAGGCTGGCTGGTGTCACTTTTACAGCAAATGCTCAAGGTTATTCAATAAGGAAACACAGAAGACTTGGCACTTGTAAGTTGTGTGAAAACCTGGACATGGAGATTTCTGTTCTCCGCTCTTCTCTAGCAGGTACACACGTGCGTTAAGGAGACAGGAAGTGAGAGGTCTGCTGACAATACCACAGAGGAAGAGAGGAAAACTAGAGCTGCTGGCTGAATATGATCAGCTCCACATTCCCAGTGTCCCTATTATCACTGGGGGCAAACGTAAGTAGAGGAAATAGGATGCGTATTCACAGAAAGCCTAACAGAGACTCTCAACCTCTTAGGACTTTTCTTCTTCCCAATTAAGTTTATATGGTTTCTTCTGACACAGGACATGTGGGAATTGGGAGAAAACTAGAGATGAACTATTGCTTCCGAGTTAACACTTGACTCTAGCGGCCCCATAATTTAGCACAATGGATGTAGATAACTTTCAGCACTATCTACTTTGAGCTCTGGGCCTTTACCTGTATGACTATCATTAGCCTTGGGAAAACAGACAGGCGATTCAAAATTCCACACATCACCCATAGTCAGCTGTCTACCATTATGTCTAGTAAAATGCCTCTGTTTGTATTTTCTAATATAACACATCTAGATAAATCAAACATGCTGTCGATATCACAAACTTCGCTAAGTCCTCTAGGAATCTTAGTCAAAGACAGAAAAAATTTAGTGGTCTCAACAAGTGAGAAAGATGTTCCCATCTTCTCTCAGAGCTATCAGAACTTCTCACTGCTGCCACCACTCTGCAGAAACAAATCCACCAGTGCCAAGTCTGTGACCTTTGATGAGTGTGACTATGGAAATGCACATTGTTACTACAGTTGTCTTCCTTCCTATAGCAGAAAATACGCCACATTGTTCCTGTTTTTCATGAAAGGTCTTTCTTTTCTTTTCTTTTCTTTGTTTCCCTGTCCTGTTTCTCTTTTCTTCTTAGTTTTTCATTCTCTTTCTTCTTTTCTTTCTCATCCTGTTTTGTTGTTGTTCTTGCCTTTTCTTTTAGTGCAGAGTCTAGATAACTATTGAGAATGCCAAAGCCTCATATCAGAGAGAAGCAACTTTTCAGTTTGCTTAATGTTAAGTGTTAGTTTTTGATAGGTAGGGGATTCTGGAAGGCAAGTTCAAGATAGTTAGACAAATTGTGTGTTTGTTAATGTACATATATTCACTCTGTGGTTCTGCTCCTCAACACATACCGAAAGACATTTTTCTAACATGAAATCAAACTCTATTAGATATTCAGTGCAGCATTGTTTGTAACAGAAGAAGGAAAGGAAGTGGAGAGAGGAAGAACAGAGAAGGATAGGGCAAAATCATGGGAGGAAATAAAACAAGATGATGAAGAATGGATTGTTAAATAATCATGATAGAGACATATTATAGTGTTAGTAGCAAGCCAGATCAGCCCTACAATGGAAAGACCTATTTATAAGATAACAAAAGTGTTCTTATGTAAAATAAATATATATTATTTTTTAAAATGTGTTTTTCTTCTATGTATTTCAACTCAAGCTTGGATTACTGGATGAGTCACTATTTTTGACAAGAAAGACTGATGTAAATCCATAAACTTTGAAAAACTTAACAGTAAACAACTGGTGCAAGCCCCAAGAGGATGTTGTTCCTCAAAAAAATGAGACCCATGTCAGTCCAGCTTCTCACACCAACAGCATGAAACTAGAATGAACAGACAGAAGTAACAGCATAAGAGGCCTGGCCAATTGTGAATCAAATGCTAGAAAGAAACCAGCAGTAGCTAGCAGGGGAGGGATGTTAATAGTGTTCCACCTCCCCAAATAAATTGGCAGAACAGCACCATGACGGACTATGTCATCACAGAATTAGTAAAGTTTGGAAATATGTGAAGACAGAAAACAAGGTAGATAGTAGCAGGATAGTATTTGTGGCTTCAAGGTACTGGTTCCCACATAGTTTTCCTACCTGGATTGAATGAATAAAGCACATCAATCACCACACTCCCCAACCTGGGGCTACATTTTAATAAAGAACCTGCTGTTTCTTTTCTATCCTGAGTAATGGCTCCACGCAAAGGTGCTGGGCCTGAAATCAAGGATGTACTAATGATCCCTCCATGGTCACAGTCTATGGAAGAACTGCAAGATTTCTTGAGAATTAGCAATCTGACAGGGTGTCTCTGTGCAGCAAAGAGTGGGCCTGTTGAGAGTAACCAGAATTCAGATGCAGTAAGATCTAATTTCAATAGACACAGCTGCCCAGAGACTGATGGCTGGTCTACTGATACTTCCTAGGAATAGGATAAAAGTTAGACCTGCATATGCTTTTCTAGCTATCTTGAAAACAAAGATTTGAAGAAAATGCTCCTTATTCTCATGTGAGAACACCTCCTTCTCTGGGTCTAGGGAGAGACTTACTCCAACTTTATCTGTGCTCACTCTGTTGGGAGAACAAGGGCCACATGGGGAATAGTAATGTACTGGATAACAAAAAATACACTGCTTACCATTAGTGAAGACAGATGGTCAGTATGTTTTTGTTCATGGTAAACCACCAAGGTTTAAAGGACAAGTTTAGTACATAGATGGGATGGAAAAACACAGTCAAAATTAACTGTATACCTCAACCTACCAATACATTGTTTCTACCAAAGGAATATCTAATGTAACAATATGATATGTTGCCTAAATGTATATTGAAAATAAATACAGTAGCAGATTTGATTTGGCAAAGACTGCTGGGAGGATTTCAATTGCAAGTGTGAGTGGTGACGGATCTAACAAGAGGAAAGACTGCGTGATGCCCATTATAGTGCCAGAACGCTCCCAGGTGGTAGCTGTGAAATAATAGACCACCCCGCAGCTGCAGAGAGATGACCAAGTTGGGGAGAGATGCCGAAATTGGCTAAGCATTATTAAATCTACCATACTAATCCTCTAAGTAGGTCAGTAAGGAATTCTGATAAAAATCGGTGTGTGCCTATGTATTGTTAGAAATTAAGAAATATTTCTATTGTTTACCATAGCTGCCTTTTTGAATTAGGATGGACAGGCTTTGTGCTTTTATCACTTTTTATTAGACTTTGCAAATGCTATTTTCAGGGTTTCTATTGACTAAGGAAGTTAAGAACCATTTGTTTCTATGTGGAAAGGACAAAATATAATTTTAACATCCTGGGGTTACATAGTTCAAGCATATGTTGGGGAGGGTTAGTGGCAGATCTGCATCAACAGACTCAACCAGACACAATGCCAGATTTTCTCTATACTGACAGACTGGCATTCACCTCTGAGTCTTCTCTAACCCATGTGACAGCCCTTCTGAGAAGAGCCTGAGTGGTCTGCACCTCCAAGTTACAAGAAACTGGTCTCTCTCTATGAAGTAATTGGCGAGTATTTGGCCAAGTCAGACAAAAATGACACTTGTTGCTGTTATATATAATGTTCAAGCTTTTCTAAAGGCAAACACTTGAAAACAATTAGAGATGTTGTTGAGTATATTGTACAGTAGTGCTGTATGATTTTAAAAACTACCCTTTGGGATTGCTAGTATATATTAAGTATGATGTTAATAAAGTATCAATTAGACATTAAGCTTGATTTTTATTTCTCCTGCACCTTCTAATGCAATTTTTTGTTTTTGTTTTTGAGACAGGGTCTTGCTTTGTAATGTAGGCTGGCCCTGAGCTCACTAGGTAGCCCAGGCAAACCTCGAACTCAGCAATCCTCCTGCCTCTGCCTTCAGAGTGCTGGGATTATAAACATGAGCCACCACACCCAGTACTGTGGTCTGTGGTACTGATTGCTCGTGGGTGTGAGTCACCACTCCTGGTATTATTGTATATGGTTACTAGGGATGGAACCAGGGACCTTGTGTTTGAAAGGCAGACCACTGAACTAAATTCCTGGCCCTACAATTTTTAATTTGTTTATTTCTCACAAACTGCCAAATTTACAAAAGAAAAATCTTAGATAATTTAAATTATATATATAGAATAAAATATGGAAATGAATTTTTCATAATAAATGAGCTATATGAGTATGATCTCTTACCTTATATACTTACTATGTTTTAAAATATTTTTAGAAGATGTGCAGGCTAAAAAATATTTTTCAAGGGGATATTAACACTTTATGGTCAAATATATATATATATATTTAAGTCCAAAACTATTTATTGAATAAGTGCAATGAGTTAATCATGCATTATGTGGCTTTGTTTAGATGCTGTTCAAAAATCCTATTTGCATAGTTTTTATATTTTTATATTTCATAATTTTTATATTTCATGTTATCTATTAAAATCAATTAATACAATAAATCATGTTTTAAATTTGGATTACATTTTAGTTCATTAAATCTTTATTTTGATATATACATCAAATTAAATATTCCATCAAAAATAATTCTAAATGAAATTTAAGTAGTTACTTGTAAAATATGTACTCACTGAGATGTCTGACAATTAACATTGATCATGATAGTTTCTTATTATTGTAAAGCACTATTTTATTATTAATTAAATTATTGTTTATTTATCTGTTTATTTTCCAGGGTTTAACTCAGGTTAAACCTGGAAAAATTCACACTGAGAAGGAGCCCTAGCTTTTGTTGTTGTTGTTGTTGTTGTTGTTGTTGTTTTAGATGGAATGTGAATTCCTATGTTCAAGGCTGAATCTTCAAATCCTCCCGCCTCAGCCTAGATTGTATGCCCTCTTCCTGATTTTTACTGAGCTTGGCCTCTTTAAATAAGTCCTTCATTTGCTTGCATTTTGAGAGTGGCACAATGTTTGTAATAGAATCTTACAGTCTTTAAAAACAATTTTAAATTTGTACATTGTACTACTCTTTTCTGAACCATAATTCTTAGTTTATGATATCTTTATTAAGAAGCAGAAAGGCGCATTTACTATAATCATTTCTTCACTACAAAATATGGATTGTGTAGTGACTTAGCTTTCAAAGTTAATAATGTAACATATTTTACATGAATCACTTTGCATGATGGTTATTAAGCTATTTTATTTTTATTAAGCCTTTATGTATAAACTCTCAAATACTTCCTTTCTTCTCTATCACAATGGATGTACAAAGGATAATAGCGATCACAGTGGACATTTAATTCTTAAAAAAAAAAATACAGCAAAAGACACATTGCCAAAATGATGGGAGAGGTGTATTTGAAGACAGTGGGAGTAGTATAAATATTTTTTATATATATAAAGATTCATGGCAATGTGTCTTTTACTGTAATACATTTTTAAATTTTAACATTCACTGGATTTTTTAAACACGACTCCACCAAACATTAACATCGACTTCTGTCAAATTAAAACTTTAAGATGTATACTCATCTACTTTATTCATGGGCATTTATTCCAAGGTGAACATTTTGGGTTGATTCAGAACCTTATGACAGCTGACCATACAAGTAAAGACATACAAAAGAGGGGTCCAGAGCTGCTTCAGAAAGTGGCAAGAGCTATGGGAAAATATATTCATAAACAGAGGGAAGGGATGATTAGTGGCAATACATCAAATAATGTCACCATTTAAAAAATATTTATTGTAGGGTTACCCACTTTCCGGGCCCCCCTTCTGTCTCTCTTAAGGCAGAAGCTTTCTCTCTCAATAAAATTTTCCTACTCAAAAAAAAAAAAATATTTATTGTATATTTCAGTCCTACCATATACTCTGGAAGTAGGAACATATGTAACATGCAACTCTATATATAGAAAGAAAGAATAGTTAATTTCAAATATAGAATACGAGAAAATTTATTTTCATTTAACATATATATTTCATATATTTCTCAAGATTATTATAAAAATACATTCAGTTGATATCTAATGTAAAATTAAGACAGTATGTGAAACTTATTCATGAAAAATATAATTTATGTTGTGTAGTGGCTCAATAAAATATTTAATTCTAAAACCCTCAAAATAAAATGTAGATGTTCTAATTGACAACCATTGTAATAGTCTACAGATGTTCTTTTTCCCATCTTACAGCCATATATATATATATATATATATATATATATATATACACACACACACACACACATATACACACACACCTGCACACACACATACATGTTTGCTCATCTTGTATTTCTCAGTGAGGAGCAGGTCAGAGGAGGGCTGGGGGTGTTGATCACAGCATGCTTTCTCAGACAGAATGGTTTTCAGTTCACCTTCCTTCTGCTCTCTTCCTTTTAGTGAGGACTCAGTCATTTAGCCACAAATTGCAAAGGAGATTGGAAACTGAGCTCTCATTGCCCAGAAAGAAGAGAAAATAGGTGTAGTAAATAGTCAATGCCACATTGAATTTTGCATCAAATGTTGACTATAATTTGGTCAACTGTAAAGTTAGCTTATTGCATACTTAACATTAAAATAAACAACTGTGTAATCCATAGTATTTACATATTGCAATTCCCAAAATAATGTGACTGAGTGTTTGGCACCTAGACCTCGGTATCATGCTCCTTCCTCCAGGTGAAAGAGTATTATGTTAAACACAATTACAGAACAAAATGAATTCAGGGAACACTGTTATCAAAAATTATTTTTTGATCCTTAATCTAGCTTTCTAAAATTTGGTGTTCTAATTTGCTTTCATGAATGTTGCAATAATTGCCTGAGTTAGAACAACATAATTTCAGGTTTGCTAGATAAAAGTGAACACTTTGGAAACAACAACAATCCATGAACATTTTTCTGTTTTTTAATTAACCAGTATTGCTGCTTTTGTTCAAAGAGCTGTGACCAATTAGGCTGAATACAGAGAAGTGCCAGGGGTCTTCAGTCATGCAGACTGTTGGAATCTAAGTGTTCATCCTAATTCACAGATTCAACCTCGGGGTATCCAAGCTAACACTTAGAGAAAGGAAACAATATAAAACAGAAAGACAATATGTGATGAGCAATATTAGTTCTGATATTGATGACATGTCCAGGAGAATGGACATGCTCCCCGAGACTTGGATAATACTATTTTATTGTTTGATTCTGTACTGGAGGTGTTCTGAGACCCATAAAGGGATTGTTCTGTCAATCTTCTAGCAATTCCCATTATTGCGATGATTGAAGGGCCTCCCTCTAGTGATAGTGGATATACAACAGTGAGATTGTATGTCTCAGTGCAATCTAATAGTCGTACAAAATGCTGTCTACACCTCACTCAAAATTAGTAACAAGCTCTACTGATGCCGCCTCCATATGTGCAGATTGTTTTCTCAAACTCCAGGGGGATAATATGCTTTCTGTACAATTGCGTGGCATCTTCTTCGCTCATGTTATACATGGATGGATTAGGGGAAAAGATAGAAAGCAGAAAGAGGAAAATGTGCCCGTGTGCGTGTGCACATGCACTTGGCCTTGCTTTACTCCTTAATCTTGTAATGTTGATCAGCAAGTATGTAAAGATTGCTCCTCTGAATCGAAGGAAAACATTAACTCTGTTCATCCCACAGTCTCCAGAAGCTCATATCCAGAAAACTCACAGAGAAGGTAAAGCAGCACAGAGTAGGCCTGGGAGAGGAGGGGAGTCTAAGCAGATATTTAGATACAAGCTGCAAAACTGAGGCGATAGTCCACACAAGCTGCAAGGAGCTGGTTTACTCAGGCCGTTCTCTCCAAGCAGAGAATGACACGGAAGGAAGTTACCTAAACTGAGGTACTCGCGCCTGAGGGGTGTGTAGATAATAACAATGGGCACACATTTCACTCTAAATACCCAGGAAGTTACATGTGATTGCTTTCTGTGAACTAGTTTCTGAACCTTGCTCCTGTGTCCGGTGCAACCACGTCCCTGTCCCACCAGCTCTGCAGAACTCGTGGTCACCACTTGGCTTCATGTCAGACTCCATGATCCCTGCATTGCTCCTTCTTCATCCTAATTTCTTTCTGGGCCCTTCGCGCTCTTTCCTCATCATGCTCTGTACTTAGCTTCTCCCCTTCCCCCTCTCTAACTAATGCTCAGTATTCATAGGAAGATCACTTCCCCACAGGATGTGACATTACATTGTTCCTTCTCTAAACCGGGCTATCGACCTGGGCTACATCCTTGCGCCTCAATTCTAGCCCTTTAATTGGAGTTGACTTTCAGCGGAAACAATGGTACATTAGTACAAGCGGTGCAGGCACACAAAATGCTAATGGGTATACAATGGAGACGTGAGGGAGGGTATGAGCTCTACCGGGATGCTTGTGCAGCAGCCCCAGGACATGACTACACAACCTGCCAGATGATCTGCTTGTTGTGTATGTGCTGGTGATTCCAGGTGAAAATAATGATTAATTTCTTTCGCTCTCACATTTCTACAACTTTTTTATCAACAATTAACTATGATATATGAGTCTTCTCCTATATTACTGACTTAATGATATACATATACATATACCATAGAGCAATCTTAACTACCATTTTGAAAATCTTGAAGTTCAGTAATGTAAATCCTTTTATGTTTTATCATTATTTTAAGTATTTTGAAGTTAAACTTAAAGAACTTATGAAAATATTTTGAAGCAACAGAATAGATAATGTGGAAGTTAAACATCTCTCTACTTCCTACTTATCTACCTTCTGTTTTAAGATAAATATAGGCAACTTGAGAATGTAATGTCAAGTGACGTAATTCAGACACACAAGCTTAAATATTACATGGTTTAACTTGTATGAGAAAATACATATTTGAATATTCCATAAATTCAGTCATAAATAAGATTATTTTATTGTTAATTTAATTACACAGAAGTAAAATTTGAAGTTGAAGAAGAAGAGGAAAAATAGAAACAAAGTTTATGTATAGAGGAGGGTAAAGATGTTGGAGGAAGGGCAGGGAAATGTAAAAGAAGAGTCAAGATACATTATGTACAAGTACATAATGAATGTGAAGATGATGTATACTTAAAAATGTACCAATAAACTAAATTTTAAAAAACTCTTGCAAAATAAAATTAAACAGAACAACAGTAAAAATATACCTTTTTTTTTTTTTTTTTTAGAAAGGTTCTCGCTTTGTAGTTCAGGCTGGCCCTGAGCTCACTATGTAGCCCAGGCAAGCCTTGAATCCAGCAATCTTCCTGCTTCTGCCTCCAGAGTGCTGGGATTACAGGCATGAGCCACCACGTCCGGCAAAATATACCTGTTTTAAAACCTACTTACATTCATTTCAAATAGCTTTCTTTTTGTAGACATCTTAAAATTTTCTATAAACAATTTATAGGTTGTACAATTAATGAGAATTTTAAATTATTTTCAAAAATGGCATGAATTTTTGAATTGTTGAAATATGTAGGGAGTTCATTACAATATAATGTAGAGATGGTATGATGGACATTTATCTTTGTACCATACTTGTACCAATATTGAAAGATTTAGCATTTCACTAGCTAGTAATTTTACTTATAGTTTATCATTTTAGAAAGTTCTTTTTTGTTTGTTTGTTTGTTTTTTGAGGCAGGGTTTCGCTTTGTAGTTCAGGCTGGGCTCACTATGTAGCCCAGGCAAGCCTCGAACTCAGCAATCCTCCTGTCTCTGCCTCCCGAGTGCTGGGATTACTGACCTGAGCCACTACGCCTGGTGAAAGTTCTTTTTCTACTAGTAACTTATTAAAGGTTTTTAAAATCATAAATCTAGGTTTGATTTTTCAGATACTACCTATGTATTGTTAAAGTTACCACTTGAAACTTTTTAATAACATTAATGTAACCTTATCTCGTGTCCTATTTCAGTAAAATACCTTTCTGTAGATAACTCTTTTTTCAGGAGGCATTTTCTATACTTGGTAAGTTCACTATTATGTGAATCCTTATTGTTAAGATGATTAAACTTTCTATATATGGCTAAGATCATTAATATCTTGTTATTAAAACATTGTGGTCACCTCTGCTTATGAATGATGTTTTATGGATTTACTTTAATTTATAAATCATTTTGATGTTTGTATTAGAGATATATTGGTCTCATAAAGTGATTCAAGAAAGGCCCTATTTTGTGTGATCTAAGAAATTCTATACAGTTGTTCATTCCATAAACTTACCAGGATAAATTAGAGAATTTATATGAATCTGAAGTTACTTTTATTAAAGAGTTTTTAGTTTCCTAAATGGACAAAGTACTAAACAGATTGTTTTATTTCTTTATATGTAGTTGTAATATTGTTTGCATTTTAAGATTTGTCAATTTTATCTAAGTTGTTAAATAAGGCTATATGACTCTGTGAACATTTCAATTTCTTCAAATTTCCATTAATAACTTTCACTTATTGTTGTTGAAAATTTCATTTCATTTCACATTTTTCTGACTTTCTTTTCTGCTTTAGGTGCCTGTTATCAATTACACATTTCTAACTTGAGCATCATATACTTTATCCCTAATTTCAAATTTTATATTTTTTATAATTTTAACTATACTGTTAAAAGGTATTATTTCCTCTCCATTTATGTTGAGGTTCACTGTGCATTTGAAAAATATAAAAAATCATAAATTTAACAAAAATTTAGTAATTTACATAAACTTTGCTTTATATATTTTTGATGTAAATATATAATAGTCTATTATCTATATCCTTT
The DNA here is from genome assembly GCA_004025085.1 of Thryonomys swinderianus. NCBI lineage: Eukaryota > Metazoa > Chordata > Mammalia > Rodentia > Thryonomyidae > Thryonomys > Thryonomys swinderianus. Next base: position 4,782 of record PVIC010023475.1, on the reverse strand, counting down.
TCTTGGACTCCAATTAATCATTGTCCATTAATCTTACTTTATCTAACTTTCCTCTTTTCAGCTCATTCTGAACTTTTTTCTTTACCTTCTAATTCTTCTTTAATTTAGTAATATGTTTCTAATATAGAATTTCATTTTTATTATATTAAATATCTTTTTGTTTGTTTGTTTTTTTGTTTGTTTTGAGACAGGGTCTCACTTTGTAGTTCAGGCTGGCCCTGAGCTCACTATGAAGCCCAGGCAAGCCTCGAACTCAGCAATCCTCCTGTCTCTGCCTCCCGAGTGCTGGGATTACAGGAGTGAGCTACCACGCCCGGCTATATTGAATATCTTTAATGTATCATAAGTTTTGGTGAATTATAGTCTAGAACAGAGTAACAAAATTATTTTAATGTTATATATTTTGTTGAGATATATATATATATATATATATATAGAGAGAGAGAGAGAGAGAGAGAGTCTTGTATTTTAGAACTATATTTTCTAGCTATTTAAAATACTTAAATATCAGAGCTCATCCCCAAAATTTATCCATATCATCATGGTGACTATAATTTTAAATAGGCCATGAACACATGTTAAGAAATGAAATATTGAAGGGTATACTTGATAATCCCAGTTGTATGTATTAGATTTAAGGAATTAATGTAATCTAGTTCAACACCAGTTCTTCATGAACTACATGATAGTAACATTTTCTTGTTTTTGATCAATTATAGAGCTCCAGAAGACAATGAAGTTTTCCTTTCTTGCAGCTATAATAGCAAGATTTCAACAAAATGTTTCTCCTTTGAAAGTGATTTCATGAACATAGTTAACATTTCTAAGAAACCCATCCAGTATAACTTTTCAACCTTTAATAGATGAATTCCCATCAACATGGATAAACTTCACAATCTTATGAGAAAGATTACTTGGTTTCTTTACTCTTCAATATACTCATCTTAGTCTAATCTCTTATTATATATGACATGACTAAACTTACTGTTGGTGAAATCCTACTGAAATTATGTAGCCAATTCATTCCTTATGTACCCAAGTAGGGTATTACTTAGTGCTTTGAAAGAATGGGCTATGAGTACAACAAAGAAAATCCATTAAAATAAGCAAAATTCATTGACTTCTCAATTTACTTTGAAACTGGTAGTTACTGGGGACTATTAATAGCCAGGGATTGGGGCAGATGACTGTGTTCCCAGCACTCAATAGGCTAAGGCAGGAGGATCTTCATGAGTATGAGGCCAGCGTGGTTACATAATGAGTTCAAGGCCAGCCTGACCTGAGTAGTGAGACCCTGTTTAAAAATAAATAAAATAAAAATAAAAATTTAAAAATAAATGGATAAGCAAATAAATTATTTGAATTTAAATTAGGCTTTAAATTACACTGTTTCTCCTTTAAGGAAAGTAGAATATTATCTTTTTCAATATTACACCTAACTTTAGATGTACAGGTGCAACAATTCTCAATCAGGATAATTTTATACTCAACAATGGTTTGAATTCACACACTTTTTACTACTTCTAAATTAATCCAGGTTCTAGGTAAATTAAAATGTTATTAAAAACTTACTAATTTAGGGGCCAGAGATTTAGCTCAGTGGTTCGGGCGCCTGCCTCACAAGCACAAGGTCCTGAGTTTGATCCTGGTAACCACATACAATGCTGGGCCTGGTGACTCACGCCCACCAGCAATCAATACCACATACCACAGTGCCAGGCGTGGTGGTTCATGCCTGTAATCCCAGCACTGGGGAGGCAGAGACAGGAGGATTGCTGAGTTTGAGGCTTGCCTGGGCTACAGAGTGAGCTCAGGGCCAGTCTAAACTACAAAGTGAGATCCTGTCTCAAAAAAAAAAAAAAAAAAAGAAAAAAACTTACTAATTTAATTTTAGTATTATAAGTGAAAACATTTTAAAATAGAAAACAGATTTCTAATTTTTGACAAGTCACACTAAAATGGCCATCACTGCACCTTAAGTTAAAATGTTACAATAGAGATGCAGACAACACTGAATCTAAAAAGAAATCTAAAAATAATAATGACAAACATGAAGTGCTATTTTTATGAATGGAAAGAAATATTTAAGGGAAAAATAGCTTAGAAACAGCTACATAAATCTATAATAACCCAGGTATTTTTTGTTTTGTTTTCCCATAAAGGAATAGCTTGACTATCAACAATGCCAATGTAATATACTGAAACAACAAAGATAGTACCAAAACCAAGCTAATTGTACCCATTGAAGGGTCAAAATCATCCAAAGAAAGGGTTTAATTGTGGAATAGTTTTGGAAATCCATTTATGAGTCATAGTATTTCCATATGAATATGATTTGGACGAAGAGAAGTCTAAAAACATGAAACACCTCATATAGGAATTGTAGAAGGAAAGATGATTTTTTTTTTCTTAATCAAGACATGAGTATTTGAAGGTCTTCCTCAGAGAACAAAGATTTGGGCTTATAATGAAGAAGACACTAACAAGATGTCAAAGATAAAATGATTTTTCTGTTACTGCAATGGAACAAAAAGAAGCCAAAGAAATCCTAAGAAATATTTAAACACAAGATAAAAATATGTGGTGAGCAAATGAAATAAATGCAAAAACTAGGTATTCTTCAACTCTTAATTCTCTGCCTTTGTGGGGAAAAACAAGCAAATTATTGGTATCTTCATAAACTTTCTCTTATTTTCAATGGCATGTTCTTTTATTATACCTTTTATATCGTACATGTTTTATACGATTTTTATATTTTTATAAAGGTCAGATGTACAATTTATATTTCTGTCATGCCCTAAATTAATCTTGTTTAAATGAGTTCATATTCTAATAATATATATTATTAATATATAAATGCATATATTACTAATATATATTATTAATATATATATATTATATATTTCCTAATCTGACTGAAACTTTTCCAAGCCAATGAAAATCTGTGTTGGCTGGAAGGACATGGAAATGCTGCTGTGACTCACCACTGTAACAAATTATCACAGATCTGACGTTTTAAAATAATAATAATTTATTCTGTCACAGTATTAGGAAGATAGAAGCCTAATTCAGTGTCCTCCAAGTCATGCTCCCTAGTAAACTTGCGAGGGGAATCAACACCCGCTCAAGGTTCCAGGGGCCCAAGGTGAATCGTTCCCCACGCAGTACTCTATCTCCCACCTTGTCTTCCATGAGTCTATTGTAATTTCTCATACTTACACTCGTTGGATGTAGACTCCACTTTAATCTCTTAGGATTTCATCTCCTTTCTCATCATATGAAGAACTTATTTTGAAAAAGGTCACAATCTGAGATTCTGGTGAATGTGAATTTCAATGTGGGCAAGTAACATTATTTTACCCACGGATCTACTGATACAAGAAATATTTATGCCGGGCGTGGTGGCTCACGCCTGTAATCCCAGCACTCGGGAGGCAGAGACAGGAGGATTGCTGAGTTCAAGGCTTGCCTGGGCTACATAGTGAGCTCAGGGCCAGCCTGAACTGCAAAGTGAGACCCTGTCTCAAAAAACAAACAAACAAACAAACAAAAAAAGAAATATTTATGCCTTGCATATCAGTGAGGGCTTTGATTTCCTTTCTGGTCCCCTGCTGTGGCAGACCTGACATACTTTTACTAAAGAACTAACATATAACTAGAATTCATTTTCAAGAAGAAGCAATCAAGATATCACGATTTTAACATGGTCATGTTTCAGTGATTTGTTTGCAATAGCATATAAAATTAGAGACTTTTTAATTAGGCAAAACAACTATTATATGTATGCAATTAAAGTAGTCCAATTAAAGTATTAAAAAGTAAAGAATCTTTATAACACACTCAGTGGTGCTTTTTAAAAGAGTATTTGCATAGTCTGTTACCAGAACACTGCTTTTCTTTCTATTCTAGATGATCTAATTTTAGCTTATTGATCTCAGAAGCTAAAAATCATATTGAATTTCAGCCAAAGTATATTGATATAAAATATCAGGTCAGCCATAAAAATAAGGTGCTATAAGCAAATTATAAACAAATCAAGTTATTTTTTGATTTCTCTTTAGCACTACCAATGGCATGTATAAGTATGTTAATTATTTTTGTCTTAGAGAAGAAATGTTGATCTAATCATAGTTGATTCTCAAAAGCCACATTAAAATATATAGTAACTGAAGACTAATATATTACTTCTTATCCTTAATCATTTTATCACAACCTTATAGCCCTAAACAATTGCATTTTGATGCTTTCCTCTTGACAAATTCTCTAACCAGCAGAATCCTGCTCATCACTTACACGAACTGTCTCTGGAAACTGTTAAGCTATAATCCTGTCTTATTTTTTGGACTACAGAATTTTCTAGTAGCTACCCTAAGTATTTAAAAAGCAAATTCAAGAAATGTGCAGTTAACAGGCCCTTTAAGTAAACTGTGAACCCAATCATAAAAACTAACGTGTACTCAGAGCAACAGGACACCAGAGTATCAGTTTGTTGCTGTCTGTTCTTTTGAATAACAATGAACTTCTTTCTTCTGGTGAAGGTGTTTGGCCCCACTCTGAGGTGGGGGTTCTGTCTGTAGCAGAAACAAGGATATGAGGTTTTCCATTGTGAACATTAAGATTAGCTGGTCTGCAGGGCATATTGGGTCACACCTGTAATCCCAGCACTCGGGAGGCAGAGGCAGGAGGATTGCTGAGTTGAAGGCTTCCTTGGGCTACATAGTGAGCTCAGGGCCAGCCCAAACTACAAAGCAAGACCCTGTATCAAAAAAAAAAAAAAAAAAA
>PVIC010023474.1:0-26811 GCA_004025085.1 Thryonomys swinderianus | reverse complement strand
TGGTACTGATTGCTAGTGGGCGTGAGTCACCATGCCCAGCATTGTATGTGGTTACCGGGGATCGAACTCAGGACCTTAAGCTTGCAAGGCAGGCACTGGAACCACTGAGCTAAATCTCTGGCTCTGATTTTCCCTCTTAGTAGACAAAATTACAAACTTCCTACACAATCATGGTGACATTATCTTTTAGTGATTTATTAAGCAGTCACATCATGGGTTATTGTTTCTCAAAGTTCTGAGTGCATTTGAGCCCCCTCCGGCTCTGGGTCAGCAGGCAGAGTTGAGGACTCGAGACTGCATGTTCACCAGAGTATCCATCTCACCAACACTGACCCTATCCCATGTTTTGAACTGCAAGGGACTAGCTGTTCACCAGTCCCCATTCATCTAGTTCCAGTGTGCTGGACATTACAGTGGGATGTTTATGCAGGAAGCTGTTCTTCAAACTCAGGATCATTTCTTCAAAGGAGACTCCTAGAAGCAACACAACTGGGTCAGAGGCTGTAGCTACTTGAGTTTCTGATTAACTACGGATGGTGTATTTTTCTCAAAGATTATTCAGTAATTGTCAGTAGCTTTCCCAGTCAGCAATGAGAAAATTAGTGCTTAGCTTGGTTCTGATGCTGAGGGTTGTACCACAGATCAGTGGGAGAGCTGTGATTCTAATAAGGCCCAGGGTCCAGCCTGGCTCTTCCTTCTGCTTCCCTGGCAGCCACTGTTTTAAGAAGTCTCTATACCTTCCTGGTCATTGGTGCCTTCTTCTTTTTATAGCTTTGTCAACTTGCCGTGGAAGAACATAAGCTCCTGTAAATGTTAACTTTTATTTCTGTTTGACAGAGCTTATACCTCCATCTGGTCATATGACTTGTCCCTCGAAAAATTTTGTTTCCAAAGTCAGTCTTGTTTTACCTGTACTTTATATGTTGTGTACATGATTATGTTGTTTCTGCTCCAGTATTGTAATTTGTCTTGCATTTCATTAGCTTTTTAAATACATAATTCAAATGTTTTATATATAATTATAAAATCCACCCTTTTTTCTTGTTTCCAATTAAATTTAATGAGATCTCTCCTTGCATAATTTTGGCAAACATGGAAAGATTTCTAGAAAAAAAAACAAGGGTTTTAGAGACACCCATGAGAAATGCAGAATGATTTTTTTAAAATTTGAATCTTTATTGGTACATTATATATACACATCGTGATCACAAACAATATTGAGAATTTGCACGAGCATATGATACAATTTCTCATTTTTTCCCATTCCCTCACCCACCCTACCACCCCCTGCTCCTATAGACATAAGCTTTGTTTCCCCCTTTTTTTGTTACCATCATATTTTTCTTCCCCTTGTTACTTAGACTTAGCACACAATGATTTTTTTGATGTTTTCCTCAGTACCACATTTATTTCGTCTTCCCTGGCCCTGATGTAACATACAGTCTTCTCCCATGGAGATTTTCCTGCTAAAATGAGAGGGGAAATTAGGCTGTGATATTGCCATACTCTTCTACACATTACCCATTATGATAGAACTAAATAATACTTCTAATTTACAGCTTTAGAAAAGGTTTTATCATGCTTATATAGATAAGCAGCTAAAAATGAGATTGTTCTACTCAACATGTTAAGATGTGGCCCTGACTACCCTCTAGCCGCCTTTCCTACGTCCTTTTAATGCTTTCTACTGATCTTGTGGTATTTACTCTAGTAACTTTACTCTTTCCACAGGTTTGTTTGTGCCTTCCTCTGACTTCGTCTTCTTGCCCTGCTCCCCACTTTTCCGCTGTCTTCTTGTCTTCTCTCTGTCGTTCTGTCTCCTCCATTGAGCTCAGTATCTGTGATCTACATTATTAGTTCCATAAATGCTGTTCACAGCCAAGCCATCTAATTTCCTATATTTCTTTTTCCTTTTCTGCATATTTTGTTTCCTGTAGGATTAATAATTGCCGTGCTTCTTGCTTTAGTAGTTTACTGTACATTTTTCACCCCTAAGGTAAAACTCTGATCTGCATCTGTCATAGCCATAGCCTGTCCTTTTGTGTCACTGTGGAGACTTTTCTCTGGGGCCTTTGCTGCTCACCATCCAGTTTGGCTCCTACAGTGCCTGGCCCTCCCTTTCCTGGCGTCCTCCAAAGGTTATGTCTCCTCTGTGTTTACCTGCTTTGTGGACACTCTTTCTGTAATCCTACAAAAGAGTATGTACATAGTAACATTTTTAATTTTTTACTTTTAATTTTTTTTTGAGACAAGGTCTTGCTTTGTAGTTCAGGCTGGCCCTGAGCTCACTATGTAGCCCAGGCAAGCCTGGAACTCAGCAATCCTCCTGCCTCTGCCTCCCGAGTACTGGGATTACAGGTGTGATCCACCACACCAGCACTGTGGTATGTGGTATTGATTGCTGGTGGGTGACAGTCACTATGCCCACCATTATATGTGGTTACCAGGGAATCGAACTCAGGACCTTGCACTTGCGAGGCAGGCACTGGAACCACTGAGCTAAATCTCTAGCCCCAATTTTTTATTTTTTATTTGTACATGTTTGTAATTCGTAATGATTACATTCATCATGGGGAGTTGGTACATGTAAATAACGTCATAACACACCTTAATTCTTTCTCATCTCCTTGCCTTCCCCTCTCCATCCCCTTCTTCCATCTCTTTGCCCTCCTCATTTTACAAAAAAAATCCATCTCCCTATTGTCTATTACTTATTTTATTTTACTCTCTTTTTTTATTCTGGTAAATACTTTAAAATCATGTGTGTTTGTGTTTGAAGGCTTATGTTTATCGCCGGGCTTATGTATAGTTGCAACAAGAATTGTAAATTGGAAATCATGTAACTTAGAATTTAAAAGCATTTTTTTCCAAAAGCTTTCTTTTTTCCAGTATCATTTTCCAAAAATCTCAGTTCTAAGGGTCATTTATCTAAAGCTGTTTTCACATCTCAAGAAGCTCTAGTGTCTTCTTGGTGTCCAGTTTCTAACATCCATGGCCCTGAGCCCTGCCGTGTCGCCAGCACTATGCTGGTCTGCAGGTACCCAAGGGCCTCTCTGAACTGAAATCTCTTATCTCCCATGTGGTCTTTGCAGCCTGGCATCCTCAATTAGAGACTTTAGGGTGACATTTTGTAAAGGAAAATTAGAATGAAACATGTGGGGTTTTTTTCCAAATCCAGAATATTATTAGTTAGATGTTGAGAAGGGATATGTAATTAAATTGACCAACTAGAATTTAAGCATGCTGAAGCATAAAATATAGATAACAACTTGTCTTATTTGACAGAGCAGATAAAATTGAATAGCCAAGTTATTCGAGTCCCGTCTACTATTCTAGCCTTGTTCCTGGTGTCTTCGCTATCAGCAGCTCCTCCTCCCCTTCTTGCCATGTTCTAAAGGTTCCAGCGCAATTTTACAATCGTGCTTCAGAGGCAAGTAGATTAACATATTGCCTTTCCTGCCCTACATAGTGTTTTTTCATTTCTGAAGATTGATAGCATATCGTACTAAGCCCCTCGTTTTATGCATTTCATTATCACAGCCACTAGGTGCTTTAAGTTGGTAAACCGAGTGTTTACTATGCGAAAGGTGCCCCCCAAAATCTCCATTTCTTTCTTAAAGATTTACATTTTTTTCCCCAAAAGAATCTTTAGTAAATCAGTTGGTCCCATCAGCTTTTCTCTGTTGTGTATTTTTTTTAATGGGTAAACATCTTTTGAAATATGGTAGAAAAAAAGTGCTAACGTATAAGGACAGTCCTGGAGCCGAGTTCTTCACCTTCTGGACCATCCTGCTTTCAGGAGCTGCCTACAGAAGGGCAGACACTGAGGAGGCAACACGATGGGGGGTTTTCTGTGTCTTAAGGAAGTCTGATTCTGACACAAATAATAATCATACCACACTCTCGCGTAGGCTAATGATCTTGTTTTCTCCTTTTGTGGCAGCTTTTCGGTGACTGGGAGGCCCAAGTTCGGAGAATAATGAAGCTCATCGCTGGAGGTGGCTTGTCCATCACAGGCTCTCACAACATGTGCGGGGACTATCTGTACAGCGGGCACACGGTCATGCTAACACTCACCTACTTATTTATCAAAGAGTGTAAGTCCAAAACGGTCCTCCATTATAGCTCCCTCGCTTGCCGTTTGCCAGGGTCTCTGGGCCTCGGGAAAACCACGTTGCCTGGAAAGTCTGCTGAAGCCAGAGTGGAAAATTGAGAGGGCAGCAGCCTCATCTCATCCTGCCTGGGATGCAGCAGAAGGAAGCAGCTGTGCTTCCGGGAGAGGCTTCTTATTTCCTGCAGCGCTGGAGAGAAGTAGTTTCGGCAGCCCTTGGCACACGCCGTAAAGCAGGCAGGAGGAAAGCTCCTGAGGACACAGAGCCCGGGTCGGGCTGCGGTGGGTGAGAGGGGTCGTGTGCTGACCAAGCAGGCCTTCTGGCAAGTGCTTGACACCGCTGTAGGGTGAGGTCCCATGATAGGTCAGGTGATCTGTCTCCCCTCAGAAAGGCTGCACAGGCTCAGGGGTACGAAAGACACTACATGGGAAGTGTCCATTAAGAAATGTACGTAAGATATTTTATTATAAAACAAATGTCATTATATATAACATACATGTTCAGATTTAAAATATATTAGAATTTCAATATATTTGCTTCAGATAACCCTTTTACAAGAGGAAAAACTACAATACAGTATATGATTAAAACTCTTTCATCCCATCCACCTCTTATTTTCCTCTGTTGTTTCTATATGTTTCTTTATTTGTGTAGTATTGTTTTGTGGTTTTTCAATTTTACATAAATAGCCTCATGCTATGTATATTCTTCCTCTCCTTACTTCAAATTATGTTTTTTGACACACGAGACTGTTCATTCATTGTAAATGCTGTTAGTGTGTCAGTACTATAAATGAACCACAAATTGCTTAGTCATTTCTCTAGCTACAGAAAATTCACTTGTCCTTAATATTTCAGTGCGAGAACCAGTCTAGTAAGCATTACACAAGCAGTTCTGGAGAAGAGCAGTGAGTAAACCCAGTCAGCTGTGCTTCCCTGGAGGAGGAGCACACACAGCAATCTGAGAGCATCTGGCAGCACCTGCGCTTTCAGGAAGTGTGGAGGTTGGGATGCAGAGTGGGAGTGATAGTGAGAAACGAGAGCAGGCTGGTGAGTAGGAGCCGGTCACCGAGGTGCCCTGAGCCTCGTGGGGTCTGAGCTTCCCTCTCGCGGAGATGGGTCCCTACGTAAAGACCAATGGAGCAGTGTCATATTGTTTGCTCTTCAGAGAACATACTCTTTGAACAGCTCAAATATTGGGCTGTAAAGGGACAAGCCTAGAGACCAGGAGAACAGTAGGTGACTGGCTGCTGCAGTTTCCAAAGAAGGAGATGGTGATGGGTTCAATATGGTAACATCAGGGCTAGAGAGAATGAAGGGTACTAAGAGAGATAACACGGATAACATGGATAGGTGATGGGAGTAGAGGAGGAGGGTGGCGTGTGGATAAAAGCCCAGTTCTTAGAAATTGAAGATATAGGAACAGAGGACAAAGAGAGAAGTAGAGTAGATACTGCACTTGAAGTTAGTATATGAACAGATACAGTGAATTCTGGCCATGCTTGGTGAGGATCCACAGGCATCCTCTAGCCCCTGTACCAACCCAATGTGGAAAATGAGAACCTTGGAGGACAGATGCTGGCAGAACAGGAGGATTCCTGCCCCCTGCTGGTGACACCGGAAATCTTTTAATCCTGTCAAGGTTTATCTTCTTGACATGAACGCACTGTACCATATTGGGGAACACAGAGGCCTTGGGTCACAAATCTCTGAATTTCAATCCTATTGCTATCACTTCTTAGCTCTGTGACTCTGAGAAAAATATTTAACTTAAGTGTTCATAAACAGATTTCCACAGAAATAATAGCTGCTATTGTATTGTTAAAGTATCAAGTACAGGTATTACTAGGTTATACTCCCAGCCTCACTGCACCCTATTTAAAATTGCAAATTCCCCTTCACTTCTGAACTCCTTATCCTGCTTATTTATTTTTATTTTTCCATGGCCTTTACTACCCTGATACAGCGTACAAATTATTGATCATGACTGTAGTCTTGCCTCTTCCCTCTTAGAGGGACCGTCTCCACAGAGGCAGGCTCTGCCTTCTTTGCTCATTGATCAAGATACCCAGAGCAATGCCTGTCCCTGGCATAATCCTTAGAGAATAGTGACTGAATGAGTGAGTGGTTCTTGGACTTCTTAAAAAATTTTTCAGAAAAAACCTGAACATTTGTCAGGTGGTACGAGGAGGCCAGTCCCATTGCAACTTTTTGCCTGAAATTCTAGACTCTTGAATCCTCTTCCCATGAGAATGCAAGGTAGAAAGCCTTGCAGTAATAGACTCTTCAATGTTTCCTTTTCGTAACTCTCCAGGTGAGGGTACAAATAAGTACCCAGCAGTGCTGGAAGACATTTGAGCATTTCCAAGCATTTGATCCTCTATGTATTTGTATTTAAAAAATAAAAATCAAAGGCTTATTGTATAGTTACAACTGAAAAGTAAATCAGTGGTTAAACCAATTATAATTATGCAGTCTGTGTATAATGACCTATGGACCAATAAGTATTGGTTTTTGTATAGAGCAGTGGTGGCAAACCTATGGTACACAAGCCACAGTGGAGCCCCCAGCAGCGTGACTGCGACAGTGCCCAGCAGACACGGGAGGTACTTCCACTATTTGTTCACATCTCTGAATGTTTGTAATGTGAGGTCAGTTGGTATCTGAAAGTTCATAACTTGAGTGTTCATAAGTTGGGACTTACTGAATAACCAAATATGAACTATTGGTAGTAAAATCACATGACAGGAAGCTCTTGTAACCTTGGTTACAGATAAATTAGACCTTGAGGATTTACTACCCTGAGATTTGTTTTCAGAAGGAAAGATCTGAGGAAACTGAACTCAGAAGTTCTGTATATGGTAGGAGAATGGCTGGGCCCTCTTACTGTTTTTGAGTCATAGGACTGTTGCACATTTCTCCTCCTTTTCAGATTCCCCTCGACGACTCTGGTGGTACCACTGGATCTGCTGGCTTCTCAGCGTCATCGGAATCTTCTGCATTCTCTTAGCGCATGACCACTACACTGTGGACGTGGTGGTGGCATATTACATCACCACAAGACTCTTTTGGTGGTATCACACAATGGCCAATCAGCAAGTGAGTTTCCCCCTTTCACTTTGGCTTCCAGTACTGCTGGCTTGGGGAGGGGAGAAGGGAGAAGAGTGAGAAGCGAAGAATCCACAGATGTCTTAAGTTTCTTTCTCAGTGGGGAGTCAGCTAAGAATTTTGTCTTGTTATACTGATGTTCAGAATCAAAATGAAAAATTGTCTTAATATAACTATGTAGGAGTTGGGCATTGTGTGACGCATGTCCATGGTGGCATAATCCCAGCTACTTGGGAGGCTGAGGTTTGGAGAAGCACACATTAGAGCTCAGGTGGAGCAGTTTAAACTTGGTCTCAAACCAAAACACAAAAGGGGCTGTGGTTGTAGCACAATGCTGTAGTGTCCTTGGGTTTGATCCCCAGTTCCGCTTGGGGACAGGGTGTAATTATAGATTATTTCCTTCTAAAGCAAGTATCATATTACCATTGTCTATGAAAAATACTACCTAAGCCATGTCTGGGCAGTACTTAATTTACCATCCTACCCTCATTACTCTGAGTCCATCACCAGCTCAATAAAGTCTTTGTTCTGCATAAAAGAGTGAATGAAAAGTTAACTTAGTATTTATTGATAGACGATAGATGAGTGAACCACAAGTTCTTCCCCTGTTAGAGATCATTTGGTTTACAGCCAGGGTGACCCAGTTTGCAAATGTGTACAGAGGGTGGCTGGTGACCTGAGAATGAGGCTGGGCCATGTGGGACATAAGGCAGGTCTGAGGGCCTTTTATTCTTGAGATAGGGTCTTACTTTGTAATTCAGGCTATCCTTGAATGCACTGTATGCCCGGGCTGGCCCCAAATTCATCGTGATCCTCCTGCCTCAGCCTCTTGAGTGCTGGGATTACAGGCATACACTACCATGCTCAGCTCTCCCTTGTGAATTTTAACATGAAAGGTATTTGAAATTAAAGCAAAAGAGAGGAGATAAATTTGCATGCTGCTCTGTTATTTCAGGTGCTAAAGGAAGCTTCCCAGATGAACCTCCTGGCCAGAGTGTGGTGGTACAGGCCATTTCAGTACTTTGAAAAGAACGTCCAAGGGATTGTACCTCGATCTTACCACTGGCCTTTCCCCTGGCCAGTGGTCCACCTCGGGAAGCAAGTGAGGTACAGCCGGCTGGTGAATGACACATAACAGCTCTACAAAGTGGGGAAATGAAGAACTGTCCGAAGTGCTAGGAACTCCCTGAGAGAAGATGCCATAAAATAAACACCTCCCTAATTCTATTCTCTTTCAACAGTTACCTTGACTTATACTATTGATTTACCTGGTCAGCACTGTGATCTTTTTTTCTCTCCAAAGGACCTGCGTTGGACAACAATAAAGCAAATTTAACTTATCATGCACTGTACACATTTTCTGTTCATAAATTTGGGATTTACATTACTTGCAACCACCATGTTCCTTTGTATATGAAGCAACAGTATAAATGTAAGCTTTTATATCATAAGTTCTGGTCTTTCCAGTCACATCTGGAAATAAAGCGTATTATTTTCTTGCGAAAACATACTTTTCATATCTCTTGCCCCAAAGATTGGGCTGTAAGCCATTTTCTAGCAAATGTCTCTATGAAAGTTTCTAAGTACCTGAATGGGGTTCGATTCTGAAATCTTCGTACCTGTTGCAGCAATGTTCAGATAAAGATGACAGACACAGAGAGGTTTGGTAACTTTGGGTTTTGTAAAATCAAGAGACAGTGTGTCAAAACATGCAAAAAAAAAAAAAGATGCTGTTACAAAGTGATTTTCTAAGTATTTCCTAACTTTATTTTTCAAAATGATGTTATGAAAACCAAATTTAAAGCTTTTTACATGTCAGAGAGAAGAGAGTTAGTTAAAATGTCAAATGCTTCTTGGGAGAGAAATGTGTCTATGTTTCTAGTGCCTTTCTTGTCTTGATTGTATGGTCTGTAGGCAATCTTAAATGTTTTTATTTAAATAAAGTATTCCACAAAAATATAAACGTGTGTAACTACTAAATTTTGCATTTATAGCTAAATTAAATCAGAAGACTGCTTATGGTTTTAAAATTGCTTTGAATTAAAGAACGGGGATGTTAATTAGAGCGTCCGAGCCTGCTCACATATTGTGAGCAGGTAGTGATGACATGTACCACTTAAATTATTTTATCATCTGTTTGGTAGTTTGATTTTAACTACTTTATGAAAACAGCCATGAATATCTTTTTTTAAAGCAAGTTTTGAAAATGATTACTTACCTAAAACTTGAAAGCTACAAATTAGTTATCCATACTCTCATGACAATTTTGTTGGTCTACAACAAAAGAGATCTATTTCTTTAAAATATATTTGTGCAGAAACTGCATGTAACTCTAAGTTTTACTCCTAACATATGTATGTTTGGGAAGTATTCTATTCTATACTTGCCAATGTGGAGAACAAAATAGTTTTTTAAGAATGAAGAAGTATATATATATATATATCCATTCTGTATTTTACGTGCAGCAGAATTATCTACTGTAGGGTTTTTTTGTGTATTCACAAAGTGATATTTGTATTGTAAAACAATAATGGTGAAGGAAATAAAAAGGCTTTTAAAATTTTGTTTGTTTTAAATCTTTGTAAAGTTATTATTCCAGAGAGTATACTTATACCTTACAGCTTACCTAGATCATAAATTAATCAAAATGCACTTTTTAATAAAAACCAATACTTCAAATAAATGGCTGTTTTGTTGATGTGTTTGCATTCTTCACAAAAGTCAGAACTACAAGAGACAATGAGCTTTATTTTTTTTCTTTTTTAAATTGACTTTATTGGTACATTTTATATACACATCATGATCATATTTGACATTGAGAATTTGTACCAGTATATAACATTAGTTCTCATTTTTTCCCCTTAGTGTCTTAAAATTTTTTTTTTCAGTGCCGGGGATTGAACTCAGGCCCTTATGCTTCCAAGGTAGGTGTGGTACTGCTCCAGCTAAATCCCCAGCCCTTAGTTACTTTTCTTGTTGCTGAGACAAAATACTTGATACTCAAAGTTAAGGAAAGGTGTATTTGACTCAGTTTGTAGAGTTTCAGTCCATAATCAGCTGGCTCCAGGGCAGGATGGCATCGCAGGGAAGAAACAATTCATGGACAGCAGAAAGTAGGAAAGCAGCACAGGAGAGGTGTAGCACTTTATCCTTACATCTGTCCAGGCTACTTAGGGAGCGCAGCACTCACACCCTTGATCCTAGTTCCCTTGAGCTCAGCATTGCACCACCGTGAATCAATCCCCGCAACACCTAGATCCAGTCACCTCTGAAACTGCCCCACCTATGACTGTATAAGGCTTTGGGGGACATCTAGACACAGCCATAATTCTTAGTAAATCATCTACTTATATTTTCCTTGAATTTTCTTAAGACTATTCCTATTTTTGTTGTGTTTTGTTTTGAGACAGGGTCTCGTTTTGTAGTTGAAGCTGGCCCTGAGCTCACTGTGCAGCTCAGGCAAGCCTCGAACTCAGCAGTCCTCCTGCCTCTGCCTCCCGAGTGCTGGCATTACAGGTTTGAGCCACAAAGCCTGGCACGACTATTCCTATTTTTAGATATCTGTACTGATTGTATTTTTTTTTTTTTTTTGAGACAGGGTCTCACTTTGTAGTTAAGGCTGGCGCTCAGCTCACTATGTAGCCCAGGCAAGCCTCAAACTCAGCAATTCTGTCTCTGCCTCCCGAGTGCTGGGATTACCGGCATGACCCACCACGCCTGGCACTGTGGTATGTGGTATTGATGGCTGGTGGGTGTGAGTCACCACGCCCAGCATTGTATGTGGTTACTGGGATTGAACTCAGGACCTTGCACTTGCGAGGCAGGCACTGGAACCACTGAGCTAAATCTCCGGCCCCTGAATGTATTTTTTGACTATGTAAGAACTATAGATAAGCTCAAACTATAAACCATTTTTTAGAAGTTTTGAATTTTAATTCTCAATTCACTTTTTTTTTTCTTATAACTGGAACTACTGCTTTTCTAGGTTAGGTAAAAAGTACAGCTCTCAAGTGAACAATGTGATGGCCACTGGTAATAGAAACTGATTAAAATAAAATCAGACTGATTATTCTTGATATAAAGGACAGTGTAAGACAGGCATGCTGGGGAGAATGAGGCAGAAGGATGCGAAGTTTGAAGACAGCCTAGGCAACTCAGCATAATCCTGTTTCAAATGAAAAATGAAAGGAGGGCCAGAGATTCAGCTCAGTGGTTCCAGCACCTGCCTTGCAAGCACAAGGTCCTGAGTTCGATCCCAGTAACCACATACAACAATGTTGGGCATGGTGACTCAGGCCCAGCAGCAGTCAGTACCACATACCACAGTGCTGCAGGGTGTGGTGGCTCACGCCTGTCATCCCAGCACTTGGGAGGCAGAGGCGGGAGGATTGCTGAGTTCAAGGCTTGCCTGGGCTACATAGTGAGCTCAGGGTCAGCCTGAACAACAAAACAAGACCCTGTCTCGAAAAAGAAAAAAAAAAAAAAATGAAAGGGTCTGGGGATGTAGCTTTGTAGAGTACCCCTCAGTTCATTCTCCAGTACCACAAACTAGATATGTGGAAATAGTCAAACTATCATACTTGGAGTTATGAAGTTTGGGCCAGATAGGAAGTGCAATGTGCTTTTACACCAAACAGCGCAAAGTTCCTTGATAGGTCTGCGTGGAACTGTTAGAGCTTTCAATGACTGACGATGGGCCAAGGGAAAATAATGTAGATGAATGATTCCACAGGCTAACAGTAAGATTGTTTTGTAAAACTAACAGTGAAATAATTACATTTTAAAGGTTCATGAAGAGGAGCTGACGTGCCTCATATGTTCTAGGGAATTTGCTGGTTGTCCCCATGCCTGCCTGCCCTGAATTGATGTGATGTGTGCTGTGGCTTTCCTCACCTGCAAATCTCAGAGAACAAAGAAGTGTCTTATAACTTGGGGAACTGCAGTACAGTTGATAATGCCTGCATGAATAAGCACATACTAGTTTTGGCCTTTAGTTTGGTAAACAAGCCCCAGACAGTAGCTTCCATTCATTCCATTTTGTTCATTTTATAAGTGAGACATTTTTTGTGTATTGTCTTGGTAGCCATTACACAGCCTCAGGTGTAGTTATCCCCATTTTACATGAGAAGCAACCAAAGTGGCTGAGATGTATTAAATAACTTGCCTGGGACATCAGCTGATAAGTGAGGAAGGTCCAGTTGGATCCAAATTTCCACCTGCCTCCTCCAATACAGTTAGCTTTCTATTACGGTTTATATCTAGCTGTGTTTATATCTAGGGCTCATGTGCTCATAGGGCTTTCAGAAGGTGACTGGATCATTGGGTGTGTTACTCCCCAGTGGACTAGTTCAGTGATGTGCGTGTGACTGGGTATGATGTTGGGAAGTGAGGCCTAGTTAGGGAGGCCGTAGCCACCAGGATGGCCCACAAAAGTCTGTCTCCCTCCTTTCTCTTTATCATTCTCTGCTTCCTGCCTGCCGTGCCATGAGCTGTTTCTCCTCTGCTGCCATGCTTTGGAGCCTGCTGACTATAGACTGAAATCTCTACAAACTGTGAGCCAGAATAGTAAGTTATGGGTGTCAGGTGTTGTGTCTCAGGGACAAGAAAGTAAGTAAGTAAGGTGCTACAGTCCGTGTCTGGAGGAAGAGAGATCTGCCTGTGCTGGTGACACCTAGGATGATAACTGAACTACGTTCTGAGTAGCAGATAATTCACACTGGAAGGTGAGGGGATTCTGCCAGTTTCTACTCGTGTATTTCATTTGTATCCCAGGCACATTATCAAAATTGACCAGTTAGGTAAGTACATGGGTACCTCAGTTTACAAACAATATACCCTACAATTTTGGGAAAGATGACTGTGTTTGTGTTTGTGCAGGGAAGATGGCAGTGGTCATGTTTGTCACCTGATGGCAGAGTTTCCAAACAAGGAAAATTTTGCCAGGTGCTTTTGTTTGTAAACCAAATTTCAAACAGAGATGCTCATGAACTGAGGTATTTTTGTATTTCATAAATTGATAAATACAGTGACAATACATGCCAGCCTTAATTTGACCATCATTATACAAAAAGTCAACCAAGTTTTTAATTAAGTAGGAAACATGCTGCTTGAATCACTTAATATTAACATCCTTCATCTTTTTCCTCCTGATCATGAGGAACAAATCAATCCTTTAATTGGATATTCTACTTGTTAGCACCTTAAAATACTTTACCAGTCTCTTAGTTCAGATTGTAAGTTAGAAGGAAATGAAGTGATCATTGTCATTAGAGAGGCTTTGCAAATGTAGAGTGGTAATTGATATAATTCAGTGAATACTCCCCACGTTTGTAACTACTGTTACTTTTGTTTTATGCCCCTCTTCTACCTTCCTCTGGTTTTAAGCATTTTTTGATTCATTTTCTCTTACTGCTAGTTGTACTTTCTAAAATATATTTAAGACAGGTCAGGCATAGTGGCACACATCTGTAATTGCAGCTACTTGAGAGGCTGAGGCAGAAGGAATATGAATTCAAGGCCAACCTGGACAGTTTAGGGAGACCCTGTCTCAAAAGGGCTAAGCACGTACCTCAGTAGAAGGGTGCTTGTCTAACATCAAAGCCCTGGGTTCAATTTCCATATCACTAAAAAATACATACGTGCATGCATATATATATGTGTTCATGTACATATATGTATACACACAGACATGTGCATACATCTGCATACATGTATATACACTTTTTTTTTTTGAGACAGGGTTTTGCTTTGTAGTTAAGGCTGGCTCTGAGCTCACTATGTAGTCCAGGCAAGCCTCGAACTCAGCAATCCTCCTGTCTCTGCCTCCCGAGTGCTGGGATTACAGGCGTGAGCCACCACGCCCGGCACTGTGGGATGTAGTACTGATGGCTGGTGGGCGTGAGTCTCCACGCCCAGCATTGTATGTGGTTTCCGGGGAATCGAACTCAGGGCCTTGCACTTGCGAGGCAGGTGCTGGAACCACTGAGCTAATCCTCCGGCCCAAGTGTGCTGTAATTTTATCCTTGTTCCTCTCGCTAGTGAGTTCTTTTCCTCTGAGTACTTCCAAAATTTTGGTTTTTGTCTTTGATTTCTGCAGTATGAGCAGGACAAACTTTTTCCTTAGTATTATTTTTGCTGTTCCCTGAGCTTGAATGTGTAGTTTGATGTCTTCACTTGGGAAGTTTTCAGCTATTATTATTTCAAATGTTTCTTCTCTAGTTTTTCTTTCATTATGGTAGATTTTACCTTTTGAAATTACCCGTAATTCTTGCCTGTTCCATTCCTCCAATCATTTTATATTTCAGTTTGAGGTTTCTATTGACCTATCAAATTCACTAGGTCTTTGGCCTTATCTGTCCCAGTGATAACCTCATCAAAGGCATTCTTTATTTCTATTACAGCACTTACAATCTCCAGCATTTTCTTTTGGCTCTTAAATTTTCTATTGTCTACTTGAATTACTCAAATCCCGAGTGTCATCTCTTCTGTCAGTTAGATCCCTTAACATGTTAATTATATTTATTTAAAATCCTCTGGTAATTCTAGCATCTGGGTCATATCTGCATCTCATTCTGATTCTTAATTTTATTTGCATACTTCATAATTTTTAAATTTTTATTTATGTATTTTTGCAGAATGGGGAATTAAACCCTAGATCTTTCCTCTGCACTACATCTCTTGTTCTTTTTATTTGTTTTAATTTTGAGATACAGCCTTACTAAGTTGTGTAGCCTGGACTTGAATGTGCAGTCCTTCTGCTTCAGCCTCCCAGAGTGGTGGGATTATAGGCCTGTGAATCTTGATGTTATTTCTTATGTTATTGGGGTTTTGTTCAAAAAGTCCTTGTCTATATGTCTTTAAGAGTTCTACTTTTCTAATTAGCAGATTAAGTGTTTCTCTTTTAAATTTAGGCCTTCAATTGACTTGGATTTCAGTTTAGTAGGTAGGGGTCTACATTCAATCCTCCTGCATGTGAGTAGTCAATTTTCCCAGCACCATTTGCTAAAGAGCCCCCTTTTTCTTCTAGCATGTGGTTTTGCCCCCTTTGTCAAAGGTTGAATGTGCCTGGAGTTGCTTCTGCATGCACTATTCATTCTCACAGATTCACATCTGTTTTTGTGCCAGTGTCATGCTGTTTCTGTCACTGTAGCTTTATAATTTGAAGTCTGGGGTTGGGATGCTTTGCTCTCATTGCCCAGGAGTGCTTTTGCTAAGTTTCTTCTGGTTCCATATGAATTTTAGAATTGTTTTATCGAGTTTTGTGGGGAATGCTATTGGTATTTTGATTGGTGTTGCATTAATCTCTATATTGATTTGGTAGCCATTTTGATGATAATATTCATTCTGCCTTTCTAGGAACAGGCATATCTTTCCCTTTTCTCTAGCTTCTTGATCTCATTTTTTTCATAGTACCAGAGTTTTCATTCTAGAGGCAAGGTTAATTTTTTTATTTTATCTTTATTGGTACATTGTATATGCACATCACAATCACACTCAATATTGGGAATTTGTACCAGTATAAGACACAATTTAATTCTCATTTTTCCCGTTCCCCCACCCACCCAACCCCCTACCCCCTAAATACATTAGTTTTGTTTCCCTTTTTTAATTACCATTACATTTTTTCTTTACCCCTCATTACTCACTCCTCCACCACATTTCCCTTTGAATATTTTCTGTTTTTAAAAATGTAATTTTTCTTCATGCTATTGTAAATGGTATTGTTTTCCTAATTTCTTTTTCAGTGGGTTTATTATTGATGTATTGCATACTGTTTTTGTGTCTTGCTACATTGCAAAATTTGGTCATTAATTTTTTGTGTCTCGATGGAATTTTTTGGGTTTTCTATGTAAAGATCATATCATCTGCAAATAATGACA
The DNA here is from genome assembly GCA_004025085.1 of Thryonomys swinderianus. Taxonomy (NCBI): domain Eukaryota; kingdom Metazoa; phylum Chordata; class Mammalia; order Rodentia; family Thryonomyidae; genus Thryonomys; species Thryonomys swinderianus. Next base: position 10,713 of record PVIC010023474.1, on the reverse strand, counting down.
GTTTCACTTCTTCCTTTCCTATCTTTACTCCTTTTCTTTGTCTTCTCTAATTTCTGTGGTTAATGTGTCAAGTACTGTATTGAACAGGAGTGGTGATACTGGACATCTTTGTCTTGTTTTTGATCGTAGAGAGAGCTTTCAACTTTTGCCCATTTAATATGATGTTGGCAGTAGATTTGTCATAAGTGGCTTTTATCAGATTAAGATGAGGTCTTTCTATATCTGTTTCCTTCAATGTTTTTATTATTAATGGATGTTGAATTTTTCAGTCTTTCCATTTCTGTTGATATGATCATGTAATTTTTGTCCTTGTATGTTGAAACATTCTTGCCATGTTTAGTCATGATCTTTTTGATGATTTGTTATGTTCTGTTTGCCAGTATCTTACTGAGGATTTTTGCATCTCTATCTATTAAATAGATTGACCTAGAGTTCTCTTTTTAAATTGTGTTCTTCTTTGGTTTGGTAATCAGGGTGATGTGAGCATCTAGGAATGACGCTGGACATAACCCAACCCTCTCAGTTTCATTAAAGAATTTGAACAGTATTGGCATTTTTTTTTTCCAGGATGGGGGATCGAACTCGTGCCCTTGTGTGTCAAAAGTTGGCGCAGTACCACGTGAGCTAAATCCCCAGCCCTCTTCTCTGAAGTTTTTGTAGAATTCCTCAGTGAAATCTATCAGATTTTTGGTTTTTCTTAACTTGTAGGGTTTTTTTCTTTTCTTTTCTTTTCTTTTCTTTACCACTGCTTCAATTTCATTGTCTGTTATTAGATTATTCTTTTTTTATATCATGTTGGTTCAGTTTTGATCATTAATATGTATATGGGAATCTATCCATTTCTTCCAGATTCTCTCTTTATTGGAATACAACCTTTCAGAGTAGTTACTAATAATCTTCTGTATCTCAGTGGTGTTGTGATTTTGGCTTTTTCATTTCTAATTTCATTATACAAGTTTTTCCTTTTCTTCATAAGATTAAGTAAGGGTTTCTCTATTTTGTTTATCCTTTTGTAGAGCCAGCTGTTTGATTCATTGACTTCTGTTGTTTTTTATCTTAATTTCGTGAATTTCTGCTGACATCTTTATAATTTCCTTCGTAGAGTAGCTTTGAATTTGGATTTTTCTTGTTATTCTGGAGCTCTCAAGTGTATGATTATTTAGTCATGTATTTAGGCTCACTCTGTTCTGATGTGAGTGTTCACAGCTATAAATTTATTCCTTAGAAATGCTTTCATTTTATCTTATAGATTCTGATATTGTGGTACTGGTATTATCATTTGATTCTAGGAACTCATTTCTTCCTTGACTTCTGTGATCTGTTGATTATTCAGGAGACTACTATTTCCATGTGTTTCCATAATTTCTGTGGTATGGGGGGGCAATGATTTCTAGTTTCATTGCACTATGCTCTGACAAGATGCACAGGATTATTTTGATTCTTTTGCATTGACTTAAACCTGCTTTGTGGGCAGTAATATGGCCTATTTTAGGGAAAGTTCTATGTACTGCTAAGAAGAATCTGTATGCTGTTTTTGGGTAGAGCACCCTGTAGATATCTGTTCAGTCTGTTACTGGAAGGTTGGTCCAAGTCATATTTCTTTGTTGATGTTTTGTCCAGTTCATCTGTGAGGGTGTTAAGTCCCCTCACTACTATTATGTTGTCTATCTGATCATTTATATCCAGTACTGTTTGTTTTATGAAGCTGAATGTGCTGGCATTCAGCATGTACATGTATAGTTGCTATCTGTTCTGGTTAATTGTTCCTTTAACCAGTATGTAGTGACTTCCTTTGCTTCTCTTGATCAGTTTTGCTTTAAATTCCAATTTGTTTGAAAATAGGATAACTACTCCTATTTGATCTGGGGCCCCTGTTGCATGGAATATTGTTTCCATCCTTCTCTTTTTATTCTATGAATATTAACTTTTTAAAAATGCATTTCTTAAATTTACCATACCATTGGCTTTTATTTGTATGCTATGGCCATCTGCTGATCTTTATCTTTTGATCAGGAAATTGACAGTTATTACTAAAAAGTGTTGATCTCTACTTGTAATTACATTGTTTTGTTGCTGACTCCTCTTTTCCTTTCTGGTCAAATGCTCACCCTGCTTGGTATTTTCCTTCTGTTAGTATTTCTGGCATCATTGATTTCATTGTCTCTTTTGAAGATACCCTTGAGAATTTTTTGGAGCACTAGTTTGATGGTTGTAACTTTCTTAAGTTGCTCTTTTTCATGAAAAGATCTTGTTCCTTTATCAATTTTTTTTTAAGACAGGGTCTTGCTTTGAAGTTCAGGCTTTTCCTGAGCTCACTGTGTAGCCCAAGCAAACCTGAACTCAGCGATCCTCCTGCCTCTGCCTCCCGAGTGCTGGGATTACAGGTGTGAGCCACCAGGCCCAGCTCCCTCATCAATTTTGAGAGATAGTTTTGCAGGATGTATGAGTCTGGATTTGAAATTGTTTTCCTGTGGGGCTTAAAACTCTTCATGCCAAACTCTCTTCCCCTTTAAGGTTTATGTTGAGAAGTCTGCTGTAATTATAATGGGATTTTCTTTATAAGTGATGTGTGGCATATCTCTAACAGCTTTTAAGATTCTATACTTGTGTTAGACTTCTGAATTTTTTTTACTGTAATATGTCCTTGAGAAGTTCTTTTATGATCTTGTCTGTTTGGGGTTCTATATGTCTCACTCATCTACTTGGTGAGTTCTTCCCCTATATTTAGACATTTTTCTACTATTATTTTTGTAAAAAGGTTTATTTGTGCAACTTGAACTATCATCTAATTTTTCACTAATTCCAGTTAGTCCTGTATTAATCTTTTTTGGGTTTTCTTTTGCATTTTCTAGTAACTGTTGGATCCATTTTCCATATTCTCTTGTTTTTAAGGTATCTTTGAGTTACGGTCACCTGCATCAGCCTTTTCTTCTGCTTCTGATACTCCTCGTATTGTTTGCTCTGCTGCCCATACTTTGAATAGAATTTTTATTTCATGGATTTGTGTCCATTTTGTGGACTCTTAACTATTTGCTTAATTGGTGTTTGTATTTTTTGTCATTTTGTCTACCTTAGCTGACTTGTCATTAGAGTCTGCTGTAAGGTCACTGATTGTTTTGTTAAGTCCATTATCTGTTCAATTGTGCCATCTCTGAGCTATGTGGGGTGCCTTGCTGATATTTTTTGTTTCCTCTTTTGTTATTTTCTATAATTCAACTCTTTGGCTCTTGATTTCCTCCCCTTCAAACCTCATGGATCAGCTCTGGGAAACTGGGAATTTGGGGAGGCATTTTATTTCTTTGTGGGTATATGTGCTGAGGTTTGCAGGCCAATTCTATGGGAAAGGCTGTGCTGTATTATGGAGATCTTTTTAATGTCTACATTTCCTGGGCATGGCTAGCTGTAGTCCTTTGTCTCTGTTCCAAGATCCAACCTCTCCATTAATTTTGGGCATAGGGTGCAGTGAAATTGGCTTAGCACCCAGTTCCCTAGGAATGAACTATAGTATTATTGATGACACAAAGACAAACAGAAATTTATGCACAGTAAAATCCAGTTATGGGCAACAACTATGCCACTTCGTAATGACAACAAAATTAGCAACAATAATAGCCCCAAAGATAGATAAGACAGTGATATGCCATATGAATCTATAGAAGCTACACTGTACCACACGACCTAGAAGAGATCTATAATTATAATTTAGACACAAAGACAATTCAGATATTGACACAGAATAAGTATTACTAGATACAACAAGTGTACCGCAATTAACAGTAGAAAAGAATCCCAAAGTAAGGGCATGGAATTAGCCAAGTATCTAAAGATTAATAAAGCTTAAAATAAACTAGTAAAGATGGCATAAAGAGAGAATGGGAGAAAGATGGGAGAAAGAGAGAATGAAAGAAGTAAAATTTGAGATATAAAAGGAGAGAAGAATGAGTTAAAGTACCTTATTAAGAAGTAAAAGAAAATTAGTAGAATTATATAAAAGTAACGGGGAAAGAACAAAAAGAAAAATAAAGCAAAGGAAGAGTCTCGAAGTACCCAAAAGACCAGTGAAGAATTCTTTTTTAAGAAAAAGGTAATCCAAAAAGAATTATTTTATGTTTCTGAATGAGTGATTTTTGCCAGGGTCTGCAGTATTAGAATCCACCACATATGGGAGGATAGTGATTTATTACTAAAATTAATTTTGTTTCCACACTCACATTTTTGGATCCTGAATCCTGGCTTTCCCACTGGGTAGGTAAGTCAGTAGTTTCTATTCTAGGACTGTCGTCATTCCTGCAGCTCCCAGTGTGTGTCTTTCTGTGTGCTCTTCTTCACCTCATTTGATAACCTGTAGGCCTGTGAAATGCACCAGACCATGCTTCAAAGGCCCCTCTGTCCATGTATCCCAGACCAATCAACCACACAAGCAAAGCATCCTCCAGCTCCTGTTGGCAGAGGGCTAAGCAAACAGACTACTGAGTGCTATGCTGGGCAGAGAGTGAGGTGCGGGTTCAAGCAAACCACTGGCCTTAATGCCAGTCCTTTCAGGCCTGGCCATTCGGAAAGCCACATGCATGGTGCAGCTTCTCTCCATGGAAGCTAGGTTCCTTTGTTTTTCCTGGCTTGAGTTTAAACTTCTCGAGTAGGAGTATATATCTAGCCCACACCCTCTTTTGACTGCTCCTGTGGCTGCCTCCCTCCTTGTCCCTGTGGTAGGATGACACCAGAAGCCCTGAAGTACTGTAAATCATTGTTCTGTAACTCAGTATTAACCAATTAACCCCTTCCCAAAATGGCTCCCGATTAAACCCTCTCAAATATGGCAGGTGCTACACTGGAGTTCTTCACCAACTCTAGCCTGCCAGGAGTCACTTTCAGAGTCAAAACTCAGTGGTTCCGGTGACTGCCTAGCAAGCGCAAGGTCCTGAGTTTGAATTCCAGTAACCACATACCACAGTGCCAGGCGTGGAGGCTCACGCCTATAATCCCAGCACTCGGGAGGCAAAAGCAGGGGCTGAGATTACAGATGGACACTACTATGTCTTCTTATTCTTTTTGTTGTAACTATTCTCGCTTTTTGGCTTAGATGACCTTTGAAGTTTCTATGAAACAACCTGGGTGACCCCCGACATTTTGCAGTGTGACTATGAAGTAGTAGTATTCCTTTAAACGTTCGGTTCTACAGTATTTGTGGCAACAAGAGTACGCATATCCCTCATTTTGGAAACGATTTCTGAGCAAAACTACTGCTGCTGGCTGGCCTAACTGGCCAAGAGCTGCTCCCAGCTCCTGATCTTTCTCTCATCTAGAATGTGTCCTCTTTCTTTACTTTCGTTCTCAGCAAATTTCTGTCTCAAAACGATGTAATCCCTACTTTCTCGCCATATGCAAATAAACTGAATTCCAATGTACTTTTCTAGCCAATCAGGTAAAAGTGAATGTAATCTCCTAGACCAGTCAGCTAATAGTAAGTACCTTTCTTCTGTACTCCTGCCATGTGGACACCATGAACTGTTTCTCCTCTGTGACGGCCTTCTGTCACGTGCCACTCAGCTTTGGAGCCAGCTGATTCTGGACCAAATCTCTACCAAATGTGAACTAAATAAACCTTTCCCTCTTTAACTTTGGGTGCCAGGTACTTTGTCTCAGCAACACAGAAAAGAAACAACCCCTTGAGTTAAACTGCTGTTTCTGTTTAACTTACACATTTGATAATTCAAAAGATGAATGAGTTAATAGCTGCATTGTTTTAGGAAGAATGAGAGTGACTTCCCAGGGCAAAAGAGAAACCCCAGGAGGATGCAAAGCAGATATATAGAATGCATCTGAAGGAAATGGAGGGGAAACTCAGGTGTGGGTTCAGATCCTAACTGTACTTCTTACAGACACTGTGTCCCTTGGGAAGTGACTGTCTTTTCTGAGTTGTAATGTTCTAGTTTTCAAAATAGGGATCATTTCACAAATCTTATAGCATTAAGTGGAGCAGGCATTGAGGCAAGAAGACAAGTGGGAGGAAATCTTCAACAGGTGCACAATCATTGCTAACGGCCTGCACGTGGAATTCTCATGAGAACTCGAGCAGGATTTTGATAGGATGGCCTGCACCTGATGCCAGCATGGGAAATTAAAAAAATTTTTTTTGTACTACTTTTACTTGGTCCAAACTTGCTTTGCAGAATCTGTTTTTTTCCTACCTCCCCCACCCCCTACTCCTGTACCAGGGAATTGAACTCTGGCCCTTGTGTGTCCGAGGTTGGCGCGGTACTTGAGCTAAATCCCCAGCCCTTGTTTTTTCCTACTTTTAACAAATTTAAAACTTTGTCACCATTATGCTTGTTTCCTTCAGTTTTTGTTCGGGACAGAAAGAAAGAAATCATCTTAGGCGACTCCAGCACCCCAAAAGCTGATAACAGCATGGTCAGTAAGTACAAATTAATTGCTCAGTAAATTAATGACTACTTTTATTATAGAGGGAAATGGGAGAGAGAAATGAGAAGGTGGCCTCTTCTAAAGCCAGGAAAGAGGCCTAACTAATGCAGAGATGAAAAGAACAGAAGAGGTTTCATTCAAAGCACGGTGTCCTATGTATTTGCTTTTTAAATGAAATCTGTACCCACAGAGAGGCAAGTTTCTTCTTTTCTTTTGGGATGTGTAATAGGGCCCCTTGATAATTTAGGATGTTTTGATAAACAAAAGACAACAAAAGTCATTTGGACCATGTTTGTTAAACATGTTAAACATCTGTTAAAAGGTTTGTTTTGAGGACTTCTCTGAAATCACTGGGCTTGAATTTCAAGAGACCACAGTCGCATCATTGCCGGGTCTACTAGAACTGTGTTCATTACATTATTGCTCAAGGGAGGTTTTTGACCTCCGGCTGGTATCTGACAGAGGCCCCACCAGGGGGTAAGGACATGGTGTGCTTCCAGCCCAGACTTGGTTGTATAACAGGTAGCATTAGCAGGGAGCACTATAACCTCCTCAGGTGCCTTATGGGCTCCATGGCAGAGGCCAGCAGCTGAATTTGCAGGCATTTGCTAATCCACTTCTCCACAGGCTCTAGGGAGGAACATGTACAGCAAATGGCTTGAAGGAAATTGTGCCCCATTAGTACTGCTGGCACATGGTCTCTTTGCAGGTGTTACTGGCACAGACCTGACGCACATCTCAGTGCTCTTGAGCTGACACGGGGTGAGCTTTGGACAGAGCTCGATCTCCTTTCTCTTGCAGCTGACAGTGGCCTCTCCTAGCTATCCAAGGCACGCAGGTGCCTAACAGTGTACCGTGGGACTGCTGCGTCTTCAGCTCCCAGGATTGCATTCTGAGAGCAGTGGAGCTGAGGGAAAGTAGCCAGCAGGTCTTTCCCACGGAGCTCTGTGTCCTTGAGCCTAATACACAGCCAAAGTGATTGGAATATGGGGGAAGGGAGAAAATAATTCTTTCTCTAAGAGAGAAAATGTCAATGGATTCAGCACACATAACCTCTACATACTATTAACATTCACAAAGTACAAACTCAAACAAAAAAAAATCACCAAAATTAGATGGGAAGATATCTGAAATGTCACTTTAACACATGGCAAACAGGGAAAACTGTGACAGTTTGGCTTCCTGTAGATCTAGGCTATCAAAACCGGCTTAAAAATCTCAAGATGTTCAAGGCTGAATCATCGATTGAAATCAGTAATAACAATGAATTTTCCCAGACTTGGATTTCCTTCTTGGAAATAAAGATGGCCCAAATCCACATATTTCTCATTTAATAAAAGTGATAAGGAGGGCCGGAGGGTTAGCTCAGTGGTTCCGGCGCCTGCCTTGCAAGCACAAGGTCCTGAGTTCGATCCCCAATAACCACATATAATGCTGGGCGTGGAGACTCACACCCACCAACAATCAACACCACATACTACAATGCCGGGTGTGGTGGCTCATGCCTGTAATCCCAGCACTCGGGAGGCAGAGACAGAAGGATTGCTGAGTTTGTGGCGGCTTGCCTGGGCACCATAGTGAGCTCAGGGCCAGCCTGAACTACAAAGCGAGACCCTGTCTCAAAAAAAAAAAAAAAGTGATAAGGATATTAATGGAAATCTTTCTACTCTTAAAAAGAGGTCAGAGCAAGAACAGCAGCTAAGCTCACTGGCTAGACTGCCGGTTTCTGTTCTAATTCAGAGCAGCTCGTGTGATGCATCCAGGACTGAAGTGAAATGAATTAGCAGGGGAAACGTGGAAGGCTGGAGCAAGAATTCTTGGACCATCAGTAGCTGGAGGGTCGATGAATATTCAATGACAATTTTAGCTAACTATCAGCAAGTAGAACATAAAGTCCTCTGCTTCCCAGTGCTTTCTACCCTTCTAGTTGTTCATATATTGGTTCTGTAGTAATGAGAGTTAAACTTGTGGCCTTTGTACTGACTCCCTGGCCTTTTTCCCCTTGAGACTTCTTGCCACACCTAGTTTCAACAATTATTTTTTTCTACTTGTTTTACCACATATCAGTTTGTCTGTTTCATTATCTATCTGTGTTAGTCAGGTTTTCATTGCTCTGACAAAATACGTGACATGAATAACTTAAAAGAGGAAGAGGTTTTTTTTTTTTTTTGCTCCCAGTATTAGAGTTTTCAGTCACAGTGCCAACATGGAAGCACCATGGCAGAAAGGCACAGTGACAGCTGGCAAGAAAAGAGAATATACTCTAAAAGGCATGTCTCAGTGACCTGCTTTCTTCAACAGGGTTCCAGTACCTTCTAGCTCAGTCAGGGCCCTCATGATCTATTTACCTCTCTAGGTCTCTGCTCTGAATACTGCTGCACTGGGAGTGATAGTTGTGAAGTTTGGTCTTGAACTTGAATAGCTGCCTCTAGGGTCCATTGGACCTTTTCCTTGGTGAAGAGAATCGAACCTAGAACCTCAGCCATGCTGCACCAACACTCTACCCCTGAGCTACCCTCAGTCATGCATTGGGAATCAAACCTTCAATACTTGAGTCTTTTGGGGATACTGTATATTTAAACCATAAGGTTCTGCCTCTCATATTCAAAGTCTCATCCCCATCTCATAATGGATAATTCATCCAGGATATCTATAAGAGTTGCTAAAGTCTCAACTGTTTCTGCATTTCTCAAATGCCCAATGCCAAATCTCTGAGACTCAAGACTTTACTGTGAGACTCTGATAAACACACACACACACACACACACACACACACACACAAGTTATATAAATACAAAAAAAAGTAGAATAAACTTCCCATTCCAAAAAGTAGAAATAGGGAATTAGGAAAGAGTTAGACCAAACAAGATTGAAATGTCATAGGCACAGTAATTACTGTCTGCACTCCGATTGGCATTTTGAGCTCACTCTAGAATTGTCCATCATGCTCTACTTACAGCTTTAAGGCTTTCTTCAGCTCAAGTCTCCAAACTTTTCCAGATTTCTCACACAAATAATTTCACATCTTCTGAACCACACAGTCAGGTATAGTCACAGCAGTGACACCCCTCCAGGTACCAAATTTGTGTGTTTCCATCACTGGGACAAAATACTAAACATAGGCAATTTGAAAGAGACACATGGTTTTAGAGACTTCAGTCCATGGTTATCTGGACCCAAGGCAGAAACATCAAACTGGAGGGGCCTGGAGGGGCAGTGTGCCTTTTAAAGGCACACGCCAGTGATCTACTGTGCTTCACCACAAAAGACATAGCTGAAAAATAATTTGTCTTGAAAACTAGAGGTTAAAAACTACCAGCCCAGGGCCGGGGATTTAGCTCAGTGGTTCTGGCACCTGCCTCACAAGCACAAGGTCCTGAGTTCGATCCCCAGTAACCACATACAATGCTGGGCGTGGTGATTCACGCCCACCAGCAATCAGTGCCACATACCACAGTGCGGGGCGTGGTGGCTCACACCTGTAATCCCAAACTCAGGAGGCAGAGACAGGAGGATTGATGAGTTCAAGGCTTGCCTGGCTTATATAGTGAGCTCAGCACCAGCCTGGACTACAAAGCAAGACCCTGTCTCAAAAAAAAAAAAAAGCCCACATCATACTATCTGTGCCCTACCTGTAGTGACAGAACAAGAGAATAGTGATGGCAGGTAAGGCAAGGACAGGCTGATCTGAGTTGGCAGTTTTTATCTTTAGTTTTCAAGGGTGATTATTTTCCCGCTAGGTCTTACTTTTGCGGAGAAGAGGGTATTTCTTCAACTTAGCCTTCTCGTCTAACAGCCCATTTGGTGTCCTCACGATCAGATCACCACTCCTGGCATTATCTTCAAACACTGCTGCCTTGAGGATGAAGCCCTCAATACAGAAGTGTTGAGGGACTCACATTTAAGCCAGACCACCCATCCATCTTAATTTCACATGCGTTCCAAAGTAAACACTTCAATATGCAGGTCATCAACTCAAATCCAAAAATTTGTTCACAGTTGTTTTTCCTTTGTGATAAAATTTACAGATGATGGAATGCAAAACTCTTAATTGTATGCTAGCTGTTTGGCAAATGCATATATCTACATAACCCAAACAGATGTCAAGATACAGAACAATACTATCTGCAGGCAGTTTCCTACAGACTTTCCATGCAATACTGGCAAGTTCTCTGTTCTGGTCCAACACAAAAACATCCACTGTATCTACACTTTGCCTCTTCCATGGATATTTTTGACCCCAAGGCCTCACACATGCTAGGCAAGTACTGTATACCATTAAGTTAAGCT